>VZTL01078249.1:0-48825 GCA_013400535.1 Scopus umbretta
CCTGTCTTCTCTCCTATTTTTCCAGCAGCACATAAGGTTTATGTATAATTCAATCAATACCTTGAGGCAAACTATTTGATGATTACTATAAAAAAAAAATCTCATTTTGCTGTAGTTTGTAGAGGTAGTTTCATTCTCACATGTCACTTGGTTACAAGAGTTTATAGGACTGTAACTCCCCAAAGGACATTTTAAACATACACTTTTTATGGCAACTAAACTCCAAGATAAACGAAAGCATTAAAATAAGATACTGGAATTGTTTGCTTTTGTCTTTGATTGATATGAATTGGATTCACAAAAAGTCTTGTTTCACCCTTAAATCCCTCCAGCCTCCCCTTCCCTTTTGAGTACGTTACCAGTAGACAGACAAATGTGTTTTCCTGTGTGAGTTCTGAATGAGTAACAGCACAGCAGTGGCACCCAGTATCAGAAATGGGGACAGTGTCAAAGCTGAAAACTTGGTTATACAGCACTAACACAGGGCTTGAATAGTAAGTCCTTAACCACAGGTTTTGCTTTTCTTTCTGACCCATTTTTAACCTCTGTCTAAAAGAAGACTGGTTTATTTTCACTAAAAGGAACTACTTATGCTCCCAGTAGTAAAGAATATATGTGCTGCAGCAATCCAGTTGGTGTTATATATTTACCTCTTTGTCTCATTCCCACAAATGCAGAAACCACAAGAATCTTGGCTGTCCAAAAAGATACTAGACCTAGTCTCATCTGAGCTAGTTAAAAGTTGTAGAAGGTTCCCTGTTGGCTTATGTGGTAGACATTTGAGAGACAGTATGTGCCAAGCACTTAGAGTAATGATCTGAGATGCAAAAATGCACAAGCAAGCAAAAAAATTTCCTGTTTTATATAGGAAATTTAACATGTAAAATTCCTTCCTCAGCCATAAACAGCTTTTATAGTAACCTTCAATTTTGCTGCATAAAACATAGAAATAAACAAAATATTGAAAATGAGAATTGCCAAATTTTTGTGAAGGTGAGTATTGGGAAATTCACTGGATCAAAGTGGGGGAGAAAAAAAAAAGACAAGTCAGCTTTTTGCAGCTCACTTTCGAAAACACTGTTACAGCTGGTTCTAGCTCTCCATCTTGCAAGACCTGAGGCTTTAACGAATGAAGACACACTGGGGCTCTACCATGTCAGAGGAGCACAAGGGCAGTCACAATGTCCTGTAGCGCTTTGAAGGTCTAAGGTTGTGTATGACTTCTACTTCACTTCGAATACTTGTTTTATTCCATTTCTTATCCCACCCTGAACTGTACAATGGTTTGAACTGCTAAATACCCTTGTGTTTCCACCAGAAAAACTTATTATTTATTGCCACTCGTACTTTGCCAGCGCCTAATGAGTGATGCTCAGCTGCCTACCAAGGTTAAACCATAACGATGAGGATTAATGCTTAAATCTTAATCAGGATAATGACTCTGTTTGATTTAAAGTCCCCTGAAATCAACAGGACTCGTCTGCTGCCCTTACTGAGCTTTTGATCAGGTTCAAGACTATCTGTACTAATAACAGACAAGAAGAAATAGTTTAGTTGCTGTAAGCTCATAGGAGCTTAGAGACCGGGTTGAAGCAGAGAGAAATCTGGAGTTCAATAAACCAGCAGGAGTGGTCCAGAGAGAGCAAAGGTAAAGGGTAAAAGTGTATTCAGCATGGTGTTTCTAATCACACTGAAATGAAGTCTGTAACTTTACTTTGGGTGTCAGCGAACCAGGGACAAAGGTGAAGCAGAAGGAGCAGAGTGACATCCCTGAAGGGCTGGTTGGCTACAGGGTAGGACAACCACACGGTAGGAGACACCCTGCTTAGAGAACAAGGGTTTATGCATGGACTTCTTCCACCATAACTCCCTGCAGCAGCAGACAGAGCTCTTTATAGCAGCAGACAGAGCTCTTTATGGCTGACTCTTAGCCATAGCACTGTCAAGGGAAGCTCCTTTACTTTTGTAATAAACTCAGAGAGAGTTGTAGGCTTGGAGATTTTTTTTTTCTTTTTTAATTGTATTGCCCTCCTCATTATTCTTCACACAACTAAATATAATCAGTACTTAAACATAAAAAGGCTAGAGCATGGGAAAGTAAAAGTCTGAGGGGAAGGAAGACACATACGTAAACCTTCCCACAGAGTCAAACAATGAAAAAGAGAAGAAAAACATCAAGGAGACAAACAAGTACGAGTATTAGATGAGGGAAGACAGAGCTTTCAGGAACAAAGTCATTCTGGCCGCTGCTGTGCTGGGACCATTTACTTGTCACATGGTGCTTAATCATAATAAATTAAGTTTTATTTTGCATTTTGCAACATGCTAACTTGGCTCAGCAGGTAATGGGAGGAGTCCTGGGTCACCAAATGGTGTTTAACTGAGAATAACAACAATTTCCCCCCTGCAGGTTGGCATAAATAATGAATTCAAAACGTGCCTCTTTTGAGCAGATTATTCCAGCTGCTTCTTGTTCTTAAAGCTCGTTGGGAGATTTAACACCAGAAAGTCAGCCCTCCTGAAGCTACAATTATCATCCTCAAGCAGCAGTCCTGGGAAATGGCGAGTTTAATCAAAGCAGCTTCATCTTGCCAGAGATGGAGAACTGCAAGGGTTCCTGCAAAGTTCAGTGAAGGTTCAGCCAAGGTGACCCACATCTCATCTGAAGGTCTGCTATGGGATGGCCTCAGTTTGTCCAACGTGGGTCTGAAGTACCACCAAATCTGAGTAGTGTTCGTCTTTTCACCTTCTTTGCACCAATGTAAATACCAGCGTGGGGCTTCAGAGAATGATGCCCAGAGCAAGGAGCCACCAGGCAGGTAAAACAGCAGAGGAGATTTAAGACAGACAGTAGGGGAAGGAAAAATAAAATCCAAACTTTTCTAAGGCTAAGGGCACATAACTGTGGCGAGAGATTGCCTTGGGAAACAGAGGAACCTCTAACGTTGTAGGGGGTTATGAGGACAGGCTAGACAAGCAGCTGTCAGGAATAGTTTAGGAATAGTTTGCCTGTTTTTGAGTAGAGGGATGGTCCAGTCAGTCCCTCGAGGTTTCTGGCAGCCCTGTATTCAATGATTGATGGAATTTGTGGTATGCTTGCAAGCAACTTGCTTCCAGGTTCAAATGGGCTCTCTATTCAGCGCCTCCTCCCATTCTCTGGAGCTGCTGTCTGTTTTGCCACTGCTTGCACTAGGAACAGGGTGAGACCCTTAATTAAAGCTATGATTGGCTGCAAATATATTTTCCTGGGACTAATGAAGGGTCTGCCACTTGTTAGTAGCAATTTCCCTGTGGATATCTTCCCATTAGAAAAAAGAATGAGACCGAGTGCAAAGATTGGCCATTAAATAATAGAAATAAATACATCTGAGTATTTACAGTTGCCTGGGGTTTTTTGCCTGATGTCTGGAGGCAGAGGAATGTTGTGGGGTTTTTTCCCCTTTGACCCTATGAACTGTGGCAAATTATCCCCAGGTACTATCTGTCAGACCTCAAAATCAAACCATAGGAGAATAGAGCACTCGAACAAATATTTCAATCCTTCTTTGTCAGCAGAGCAGCAGACTGTCAACGTTAAATGTAGCCTTATGCCTGTGCCATGGGGCCGAGATTAGCTGTGCTGTTGCCCAGTCTGGGCTCTGTAGTAGCTGCTGTGGAAAACTACAGATGTTTATTTTCCATCTTAAAAAGAGACTCTCTTGAGAATTGCTCTTAAGCTTGCTGGAGATTAGCTGTGCCTTGGAGGTCATCTTCCAAAAACCTCATTGTCATGGGATAAAGCTCCTCTCTCTATCAGAATGTCTTGGCCAAACTCAATCCTGGCAGAACTTTGTTTTTATTGGGGAAGTTACTTCTGGGGTAAATATGGCTAATTTCTGTTCTCTGTGACTCAGAACACTGCATTTACCTCACGTTCTTGGGTTGACCCTTATTGCTGTGTTGTTTTGGCACTCCTGGGCTTTATCTTTATTCATGCAGCCCCCTGCAAGGAGGAAAGGTGATCATATCTGCAAGGTGGGAGATGACTTCCCATGCTGTAACAGAGCTGGCGCATACAATGTGCCTCAGTTACCCTGGCACAAATCTTAATAACCTCATTTGCTGTGGGTGCGTGAAACACCCAACCCTCTTGTCCCATAAGGGTTTGTCATTTCTTCCTTCCAAACGGTCTGTGTAAAGACTCAGCTCTCCTGAGAGAGGGAATCACAGAGGTTTGTCTTCTGCTGCGGTTTGTGACTCTGGCTGAGTGCAGTTTGGACTGAAAATAAGGAGTGGTAATTACTTTGGGGAGCAAAATGTTGAACCCCTAGGTCTTATAGTAGTGCATCTCAGTGAGGTGTGCCCGTGGGGATTCTCCGATGGCTAATATATAGAAAATTGTGCTGAAACTTTTACCTTCATGGGGCATGAATACAGTTTCTCTTTGCTGGTCCGATGTCTATCTTCTTGAATATTTTTAGACTATATCTATATTTTTTTGCCTTTTTAATGAAACTTTCCAGTGAGTTTGGGCCTATAAATATGAATGAACTCCCCCAGGAAACATAGCCACTTTTTTCTTTAGAAAACAGGAGTAATAACCACCACTGATAGGAAGTGGGTAATTTTAAGCTGCGAAAGATTCTGTTAGGCAAGAAGTAATATTCTCCTATCTCTTCCAAATACCAAATCCTAGGGGTTAAACTTTGCTAGTTCCCAGCCAGAAAACACAAATTTCTTGCGTATAACAATGTATTTTCCATTGCTATGAATTACTGTATTTCCTTTTCATACTCTCTGTGCTTTAAGTGTCCTTACATAAATCAACAAAAATTAAACAAGGTGAGGCTGATTTGGAGAGGGGAAAAATAAAAAACATGTGAATTCAATTTGTGGTTTAGCTGGAGATACATGAGATTTTGCCAGAACCCTCTTTAATCCTGTTTCAACAACACAAACAGGTCTGTAGTAATTCATGGGGTATAATGTGAGGTTTTATAGAGGTACTTTGTACTATACACTGTATATCATTTGAGAGAGAAAAAATATTTCTGTCTTACAATTGTTCAGCATAAAAATTATACTCAGTTTCCCTGGCCAAACTGAATGATCTTTCTCATATTGAATAGTGTTATTAACTTTAATGAGACATGTTTAAATTAGGCTTTGCTCACCCTGTTTATTAGTTGTGTTCCCATGAGATTCCCGTAACAGTACATCTGGCTCTTTTTATGGCTAGGGAATCCACATCTGTATAAATACTAGCCAAACCCAAGAAAGGAATGAACAAAGCCAGGAAATGGTAAAACTGAGGAAGAGATGATAGAGGTTGCAGCAGAGGGGGCTGAGTGTCTGCAGGCTTCTTGGGGAGGGCATGTCCCCCAGAGAAGACTCTCATCCAGTGTCTTTCCCCAGGTTTTATGCCTAGAGTTGTGTCCCACCAGGGATATGGACTTGTCAGTGAGACCTTTGTGACTTAAGAAAACAGCCTGGTTGCCTTAAATGCATCCAGCAGCTGCATAATGATTCACAGCCCATTAGACTTTATTTCCATATAAAATTTTATTTCCATAGTTCATCATCCCCCAAGAATCATTCCAGTGGATACATTCAGGTCTCTTCTTCCACTAGGATGTGCAGGGATTCAGCCCATGCAAGTTGAAGATCCCTGGGGCATGTTGGTTGTTGACCCTTCTGCATGATGGATGCACTAGCTGCCCCATCTCAGCTGGAAAAGCAGCTTGGCAGCTGGCCTCCCGCACCATCTCCTCTCTTCTATACCTTGTTGCATTAGGTTTTCAGATTTTTAGAAACTTGCTGATTAGTTCAATCCTTCTTAACGGCAACAGGTTATGTGCATGAACACTTAAAGCTGTAAAGTTAGCTTAGAAACTTCAAAAGCAAAAGGTGCTCTGCAGCACAAAGGGCAAACTTATTAGCAAGCCTTTAGAAATGTCAGTATTCTTAAGTACATAAAAGTACTTATTGAAATTCTAACAAATTTGGCAAAGATGTTGTATGCATGAAGATAAGATGATTTACAAAATATGTTTCAGAAAGAGGAAAAACAATCCATGAAATGAGGCCTCTTGGTCTGATTTTAATAGGGTGTGAGGCTTTCTTGGAGGATAGAATCATCCATGCTCTGGAAATAAGTGGAAAATGGCAAAGAGAATTTCCATGGGGGTCTGTAATAAAAAATAGAAATAAAAGTATAGCATTTTCTTGGCCTAGGAATTAGGATGGATATGAATATCCTACAGGAAAGCCGCAATGCGATTGTACACAGAAGGGATAGAAAGGTAATTGTAATGTTGATGTGCTAGTGCAAAGAGTAAGGCTGTGAGTTGGGAGATTTATAACAAGGGTGTCTGCCCCAACCTAGTGACTCAGCTGGAGACAACCAGGGAGAACAAAGGGGAAGATTATTAGCCAGCAATATGGAAGGACCATGAGAAATGCCAGTATGATCTGTCAGTGTAAGTAGAGATAGGGAAATATTAAAGACATTGTACAAGGCACTGAGACATCTCAATGGGAGTTATGTGTATAGTTTGGCCATCTGTAACGGAGAAAGATGAAATAAATCTGAAACAAATGATGGGAGAGAAATACAGAATGTACCCGTGAAGTGCAAGGGGATGAATAATAAGAGTTTCTACTGAGAACATGGGGATATCAGGTGGGAAAAGCTCAGTCCTGGCTGTTTTAGACTATCACAGAGTGATCACGGGCCACAGGTATGATAACATAATAAAAAAGTTGAATGGTATTTCAGGATGTGTGACACAAAGTATTTTTATCAGAGATGGAGAAGTGGTAACGTTGTTGTGCAAGGTACTGGTTGGACCATGTGCTTAAAAGAGAAATGAGGAAAAAAAAAACCCCAAACCAAAACAACAAAAAACCCCACTTACCTATTCATATATGATATGAATGCTATTAAGATCATCCTAGGGGACTGAACATCAGCAAAAAAGAAGATCTAATCAAACTGGATGAGATTGTTGGCCCAAGAATAAATGGGTATGAGTGAGAGATGAATTAAATAGACAGGCATAACATCTGAGGAGACTCTCTAGCTACCACAGTAGGGGGGTTATAAGATGTTTCCTGGTGGGTGGAAGAAGAAGAGAGAAATCTTGATGGATGTAAAATGGAGTTTGGAAAACTTGTGACTGGAAGTTTAAGCTGAAGAAACATGCAGTGTTACAGAGCTCATGATGAGAATTCAGGGACAGGTGCTGGGGAGCTACGGACCTCGCTGCTGGGGGAGGGACTTTGCAACCCCAAATAATTCTGGTGGCACTGATTCACGTAGGCTGATGCCATAAGACTTTTTCCATATATTAAATATTATGCTATGATTTCCAATGAGTTCAGAGTTTCCTTTAACCTTCTATGGTCATTTTCAATGCATGCCAAAACAATCCAATATCAGTAAAATCAAGATTTGGATCTGTTGCTAGATTTTAAAATTTTATTAAGCTATGGTATCATTTGTGTTTCTTCCCCCCTTCCTCCCCCTCCCCTCCAGAAAGGTTCTTGGAAAGCAATTGCTTAAATTAGCTCAATCCCATCAAATTTAACCTCAGTATAATAGCATTTGGAGGGCAGGGCAACAAAAGAAGAGAGAGAAAGAATGATTTTTATCCATCAGCCCAAACTGTAATTTAGCTCTCTTTCTTTAAGAAGTGGTCTTAGAAGTCTAAGAAAATAAGACAGCTACCTTATACCATCATGAAGATCATCAGCATATTACCTAATTGGCACTAGTATTTTTGTAAAGGTCTGGAAATTGGAATTTTAATATGCAGTAATCGCACAGCCGCTGACTTTATAGCTTTCTCTCTGAAGCAGCACCTTATTGCATTAGCAGGCTAGTTTAAGAAAAATAATTCAAAATCTTGTCTTCTCTGACTGGATTTAAAAGAAGATCTCTGTTGCATTTCTTACTCTAAAAAATAGAAAACAATAAATAATTAGGAATAACGTTCAGTATTATCTGCAAGATAGAAGCTTATTTTAGTGAAGGAAACAAATGCATGCCCCTAATCTGTCACTATATGATTGCACAGTGAAGAGAATGACTTTTTATGATGTTGATTATTATTTGAAAAATTCTGCTTCATGTCCCTGCTTTGTTGCAGACTTTCTTGGAAAAGTCACTTTATCTTTCAGCGCCACCGTTTCCCCTGTGTTTAAAGGAAATAATATAATTCCTTGGCTTGCCAGGGATGTTAAGACAACAAATGTTTTAAAGACTGAAAGACTCTCTTTAACTGTGGTGTAGGAGCTGCGATATACAGAAAAGTAAAACCTAGTCTTGTAGACTGAGGTTCCTGGCTGTGTAAAATGGAATCGCTCATCTATTGAGAATACATGTGGCTCGTGGGAAGTGAAGTGAGGGAAGATGATGTGATGGTAGAATCAGGGTGACAGATGTCCATAACCAAGCATACTATTTCCATCTCTGGCAAAGAAAAAATCTTAAATGTCTTAAACCCAGTCAACTGTCTAAACATAATGATGATACCATTATATAGTCTGCACCCATTGACAAATGCAAGGTGCTGCAGAAGCATAAAGCACTTCAAGTAAATAATAACACAATTTCATCAGAGGTTAAAAAGTGAACTCTTAGTCCTGGCCTCATTCATATTATTTTTCATTTTTAATTTTTTTTATTGAGTTGGTTGTTAAGGTCATTACATAATGCTCTTCAATTTATCCGGGGTATATTCGCTGACAATGGGACCCTTGAGTGATGAAAGAGCCTTGGAGTTGGGATTAATATTACATTTCATATAAAGCAAAAATTCTTCCTGTAATGTAGCCACCTTCAAAGTGTACTAAAGAGAGAGTTTTCTGTTGGTTTCTGAGCTCTGGTCTCTGCTTTAGAGGCTCGTCAAAGTCAAAACACAAATACAACTTGGAAACCAACAGAAAGGGAATTGACTGTGGTTTAATTTTTTAAATTATTCCATTTGTTCTAAATTAATCAGGCATGCATACATATGCACCTGAGCTTGTGTGCGTGATTGCATGGGCAGAGAAATATGTTCCCTAAATGATGTACATTTAGGAAATTATAAATACTAAAAAAACCCCACCCAAAACTCCAAACACACAAACACACAAAAAAACAACAAAAAACTTTTAGGGAAGACTTGACAAAAATCTGAATTCTCTGATGAAGCTTTACATGACCTCCTTTTGCATATGCCATGTCTCTTTATGCTTTTGAAAATGGAGAAAACCCAGTAGTCAGCTGTCCCAGTGCATGTACAGTAGGTCCAAAACATCCAGAGTGCTTCATGCATTTCTTGGTGGGACTTTGGGGCTAAAGACCTGGAAGGCCTGTGCATAGCTGGCTCCACAGTTTGCTCTCCTTCCTTGTAATTTAAGTTTAAGCTCATTCTGATGTGCAATGCACAGGTACCCTTCAAGAATTTTATCTATTTATTTTCAGATAGCAAGCCATTTTCACACCAGAAAAGGAGAGAGATCCTCTGGTCCACCGCTGAAACAAGAATCCACACTGCTCAAGTATCACAATGTCTGCCTAGCTTTGGGTGCCTTGTGTCTGAGCAATCCTAGAAAAGGAAGTACAGGGACTATTTAAGAGTGATTGCTTCACGATACGCTAGAGACCACGTGCAGTAGCTGTCGGATAATTCTTCTTCGCCTTTTGGTCATCTATGGGTTCTAGCAAAGAGAAAATGATAGTGCTGGCAGATTATCTAGAAGCCCTATGATGGTGGTGTGTTTCTCTCCTCTTCCTCCAGTTTGAAGTGGCTTATTTAATAAGTTTTTACTTTGATAACAGTCCTGCAGTCTTGTAGATCACATCTCAGGAGTGCATTTGTCACTGTCATCTCAAGGAGAAAAAAAAAATCCTGACATTCAGTCTGAATTAAAAAGCAATAAATGTTTAAAGAGATAAGAATTAATAAATAATCTTTTATTTCTTTATATGTAGCAATTATTCACCCTGGGGCTAACCTAAACACTAGATTCTCCCTTCCCCCAGGGCTTCTAAGAAAAGTAGGCAAATGTAGACTTTCATACCTTGCTGATCAGGACAAAGCATTTAATCCTGGATGATGAGCAGAACTAAGAGCCTCTAGATCTGGCCTTGCTGTCCTTGCTGGAGCCAGAGAAGAAGAGGGTGGGGAGTGAGTGAGAAGCAGAAATGACCACACTTGCACGCACTCCCTCCCACAGCAGTGACAACCAAAAGTCAGTGTTTGGCCAGGAAATCACTAACTGAAAAGTCTTCCACTATTAAAACAGCAGATGCCCCAAATCAGTGTCTGTGTGCCCAGTCAGTAGAGCTCTTTACAGTCTGATGGCCTGAGCATCTCAGCTCCTCCCTTTCCTAGTGACCAGATCTTAGTTTTATTTTTGACCTTCCTAATTTCTTCCCCACAAAGGTTAGTAGTTGGTGGAGGAGGAAGAGAAGACTAATTATTAATGAAAAAAGAAAGGAAGGTCAGGCAGGACAGCTGAATTGCCAAACACAAAAAAGCTCCAAATCCCATAATTACATTGTAATTTTTTATACATTCTGTGTTCTTTTGTTAGAAAATGCCCACAGAAACTAAACATGGTTTGGTTTAATAGAGGAGGTGGGTTCTTAAAGAGCAGGGTGTAATAATAACAAGTCCAGGTAATATATGTTTATATGTGTGCAAGAAGAAGGCAGCAATAGTAGCCCTGGATGGGCAGTCCTATGTTGAAATGACACTCGCTGTATTTAACAACATCAACATCGTATTGGCATTTCCCAGGTGACTTTCTATGGATAGTTTTTTTGTTTTCTTAAGTAGAAAGAATAATTCCCCTAATGAAGACCTGACCTTTTGACCATTGCTCTTGTGCAGGAGAAGAGAACCACCTCTTCCACCTGCTTTAGTGGCAAAAGGGAACCATTATCCATGGTGAGGCACAAGTGTTTCCTCATCTGCTTGAAGCTGGAAGGGGAAGAAAAGGACTACCAAAATACTTAAACAAGTCTAAACAAGTCTTTTAGCTATCTCAAATATTATTTTGTTTAAACAGGTCACGGTTGTTCATTTGGTGGTCAATGGGTGGACAAGGGAAGTCTTCAGAAATTCCTACTAATAACTGCCATTGAGCTCAGGCTGGAAGGAATCTCTCCCTGGATTGATCTGTTTCTTTGCAATGACAACAGAGGGACCATAGACAACAAGCTTAGAGCAGATTTCTAATTTTTTTAACAGTGGTAATCAGACAAGGTCTGTATAATCAGTGTCTATTCTTCTGGGGTTTCTCATGTCATATGTGCCTACCTGAAACATAATCAGCAATACCTACTTGTGAAGGTGTTGTGGTTTAACCCAGCAGGCAGCTAAACACCACACAGCCATACGCTCACTCTCCCCACCTCCAGTGGGATGGAGAGAGAATCGGGAGAAAAAAGTAAGATTTGTGTGTTGAGATAAAGACAGTTTAATAGGACAGAAAAGGAAGGGGAAATAATAATAATACTACTACTGATAAAAAGACTACAAAACAAATGATGCCCAATGCAATTGCTCACCACCCGCTGACCAATGCCCAGCCCGTCCCTGAGCAACGATCGCTGCCCCCCGGCCAACTCCCGCCAGTTTCTATACTGAGCGTGACGCCGTATGGTATGGAATAGCCCTGTGGGCAGGTGGGGTCAGCTGTCCTGGCTGTGCCCCCTCCCAGTCCTTGCTTTAGTGTAAACACTACTTAGCAACAACTAAAGCATCAGTGCGTTATCAGCATTGTTCTCATCCTAAATCCAAAACACAGCACTATAGCAGCTACTAGGAAGAAAATTAACTCTATCCCAGGCAAAACCAGGACAGAAGACAAACAAAAGAAAGTCCACCATGGTGTGTGGAGCAGGCAGAGAGAAAATGACAAGCCCCAAGCTAGGGGTCATTTTCCACTAGATGCCAGCAGCAGAATACCTTGTTCCCATAAGAAAGGCATATTTCATCCTGCTTGCCTTCAGTTGCCAAAGCTATTTCAGAGGTATGTGTGGGCAAACAGTTTTTCAGGGTCCCTCCAAAAAGAAGACAGGCAGGCAGGTTTTGGGGTGCCCTTCACAAGAAATGCAGAAAAACCCCTATATGATTCTGCCCTGATAAATCTCAGAAGAACTTTAAGGGTTTTCAAAACCTTCATTTTCATGTCTCTTTTCCTTAATTTACTGAGAAGGAAACACAAATAACGTCTGTTTTGTCTTGTACTTTGCATAATTGGTGCCGACAGCTGTGGATTGCTTCTTACCAAGTGTTCTTGCACTGCCCTGCACATGAACCGCGGCTGTTACTGTCACACTGACAGTCATACTGCTGCTGTTGAAAGAACACGGTCTTTTCAGGGGATTTCTTAGCTCCTTGCCAACTGTGCCAGTGGGTTGCTTTGACGTGTTATACAGGAAAAAATTAGGTGGAAGCATTATCTGCGAGAATTTTTTCCCGCACATCCAAGCTCTGCATGTGCCATTCCTTCAAAAAGCCAAAGTCCCTGTGTCTTGTCTCTGCTTTTCTCTCGTGTTCTCTTTATTAGCTTGGCCTTGACCTCTGGCACTATGAAGAGTATGAAACATAATTTTTTTACTTTTGGCTTATGATGCAATCTAGGTCATTGCAGCCTGCAGGATTAAACATTGGGATCTTGTTAAAGAGGTTTAATTCTATTTTATTCCCTTTCCTTCCTCAGTCACAGAAAATAGATTAATATGGTAACACTTTGCAGTAAGTGGACATTAATTAATGCTAAATTACACCAGAATTCCTCTGGAATCACATATTAACAGTCACACTAAGTCCAAAAGAGCTTGCCATGATTAATGTTTTTGTAAGGAATATCAAAGAAATTAATAACCATTTGTCACTTATAATAAAGTGTTACCAATTAATTTCATGCTATTTTCTGTCCTGGCTTTGCCGTGAAAATGAGGTGCTGGAAGTTTAAAGCCTAGTATATTACAGAAGTGTGAGCTTCCACTCTCTGACCTAGTCAGGGCTTTTCAGTGCAACTTGTCCTGCTACTACTCTTGGTATCTCATATGAGAAATGGAGCAAGTATCTCTTGGTTTTGGATGCAGAACCTGGGCAAGAGGAAGAGTTATTTTAATTCATGTGCCATAATTCACTCCTCAGTATTGGAAATTCGAATCCTTAGACTATTCATTAACTTGACAAACACCATAATGAGTGCAGAAAATGGCAGCACATAAATCCATTCTCTTGACAAAGAACATAATGAGAATGGGAAGTGACACAAACTAAATAGTGATCACTTTACAGTCTGGAGACTGCATATACTTGCTTCTTGTGCTACAGCAGCTCTTCCCCCTTGCTGCCCTCCCTCCTTGTCAGCTGTTGCGTGAAGTCTAGACAGGGAAAACCTGTGCCCTTCCAGGACTCCCTGCTAGCCAAGCTCAAGAGCTCTCAGGGGCTGCACAACCCCTTTTGTTCACTGAGTACCTTGGTACCTCTACAGTTACCAAATGAAATAATGAGTAAAGAGATACTTAACTTCTACCAGTACATCTTTTTGTTCTTCTTTTCAAAGGTGTGTATCATGCATCCATTGTCATCGTCATCTTTTTGTTGACAAGAGTTTCTTAACTGGTTTCAGAGGTCAGTGTTGACTTAAACAATAAGGGAATAGGTATGAAAGGATGGGTACAAGTAATTCAAATATGTAGCATCCCCAAATTCTGTACAATTTTGACTGAACAGCGTAAATATATGCTGGGAAATCACCTAAGAAACTTGCGCTTACGATAGTGGCCTTATATACAAATGACCCAAGGGTCAAGTACCTGTTGTCTGGTATGGACTGGAGAATGGAGTCGTTTCACAACACAGCTGGATACTGAGGTCACTGGTATATGGAGTGCTGAATGAATTATTGTGTCACAGGTACTACATTTTATATGAAACAGAATAACCCAACAGACTCAATTGTTTTCACGGGTTAGATTTTACACGTTATTTTTCACCTGTCTGAAGGACTTTTCTAGTGGTTAGTGAAGGAGTCTACGATATCCTGTTACTCTTTCAGGCACCAACAATTTGAAAACTTCCCTTCCACAAGTACGTCTTTCAGGAAAGACGGTCCTTTCTGAAGTATGCTCCATCCTGGACTTCCCACCAAGATGCAATTTTACAAAGATTAGTAATTAGTACTGTTCTTTAACAGCACAACTGAAGTCTTAGTGTTTGCAAAATGCTTTCAGAAAAAGATGAATGCCTACTATTATTATTAATAAAATCAATTGCATTAACTTTTTCCACACAAAATTATCCCAGTACACAGTAATGCAATAATTTCATTCAAAGCCTAGCTTGCTTTTCTTGGCATCAACAACACAAACCATTCAATATAATATAAAATTCCTTCTTGCTGCTGCAAAGTGAAATCTAAGCATTTATTTGAGCCTTTCTTTAGTATTCCTTTTTATTTCTGAGGAAAATGCTCACAGGGAATAATATAGCTTGCTTAACTGCATAATACTTTATACTGTAGGTTCTTTAATTTTCTGACACTGAAACCTGAAAAAATCAGATGTGCAAAACAAAGTCTTTCTCTAAGTATTCAGTATCACAAGAAATTATCAAAGCTTAGGGAAACTGGGAAATAAATGTGCCAAGCACAAACAAGGAAATATTAAAGATGAATCCTTAATTTTGTCCCAGTGCTCTGTAAAACAGCCTTCCACCTCCTCTGTATTCAGTCCCAAGTTCTATATGACCTTCGGTTCTAAAGATGAGAGTCATATATTTAACTACAGTGGGTTTTATTTACTATAGAAGCTGAGATGCAAAACACTTAATCTACATCATAAAATAGAAAGTGGCTGAGTTTGCAATGACCTTGACCATTCCTACTCCAAAAGTTGATCATTTCAAACAAGTGCAGCCCTTCTGCTGTGCTAAATTGGACTCAAGTTCATGGCATGTATTATTTTTCAAAATCTGACTTTTTATTTTTTAGTGGGGAATCAGAGAATACAAATCTAGAAGATGTTTTGCATGTATTTATTTATGAATTTATGAGTGCATAGATTCTTCTCTGGTTAAACAGCAGTGAGGAGGAAGTAGCAGTGGGAGGGTTTCAGGGGAGGTATCTATTCAGTCCCCACTGACCTTCTGCAGAAATTGGATACCGACCTACCTTTTCTCAATAACAAAGAACAGAATACTGAAGCCAGAAACAGCAACGCCTCGCCAACTAAGCATGTTGGTGGTGTTGATTAAAATCAGTGATAAAACTCTTTTTGCTCCTTCCCCTCTTGAATTTAGGATGGAAGCAAGGCATAGGCCATTTCCATGGGTGAAACAGTGAATTTCTCCACAGTCTGTTCCTTCAGGTAAAGCCACAAATCCACAGCTGCTTTTTGTATCCCTTATTTCACAGCATGCTGTCCCTTGGTTGCCTTATACAGCTGTGGGTTTTGTCTTCTTTTGTTTTGTTTTTTAAATATAAGCCAAACAAAAACCTTATGTTACATTGCTTGAATTGTGTACTGGAATAAGTACAGACTCCTGGCCAAATATCAGAATCTTGCATTTTTGGCAGGTGTTGCCTTTCCTGCTTAGTACCTCTTAGATGTTCTAATATCTGTATGCCTGCTCACTATCCCTCTTTCCTCTGGTTCAGGGTTTGTTTGGGGGGTTTTTTTGTGACATTGGCATGCTTTCCCCTATAGCGGTGGAAAGTGTCTTAGCTCAGGCTATCACCTAGTTTGGCAACTAGAAGGCTCACCGAAAACTCACAAAAGCAGGTGAATAACCCTAGCAGACCTGAGAGGGACATGTGTGGTTCATTTTTAAAAGGCATTGCCAAATGTATTGATGCTTAAAAGCCAGTCAGTGGCAGAGCAGCGTTTGCAGGCTTTTGAAGGTTCGCTCCCCTGTGCCATTCAGTCCAGGTTATTTGTTCAACATATTGCATAACATTAACATTTAAGAATTGTCTAGATGTGAGAGTGCAATGGAATAGCTTTCCCATGCTACCAAACGAGGGAACAATCAACATGGTGGAGAGGGACATCTAGATACTTAAGGCAATGATTAGAGACTACTCAATCCAATGTGCTAAGCTGAACTAGATTTGTGAAGTTAATACTAATTCCAGAGACTATAGACCATTTATGGGATGTGCTATATTACTTTTGCTCCTTCTCCCAAATTTATGATCTTTGCCAGAGATTTGAAGCAAAACGCAATAGCAACTGGATTCTAAAGGTCAATAAAGGAAGAAGAGGAAAAAAAAAAAAAAGAAAGAAAAAAAATCAGTGGGGAAAAAAAAAGCCAGAGGAGGACATTTCACTTATTCTGCTTCTGGTACTGTTATTTTGCCAATTAAACTGCTAAAAGATAATAAAAAGAAAGCATCTGTGGAAAATGAAAGTTTGCCTTCGTGAAGAGAGATTAAAAAAATTCTAAAAGCCTTTAAAATTATATTCCATAATAAATAAATAAATTAATCAACAAGTTGTATGAAGCCACATAAAACCCACTGCACATCTCATTAATCTTTGAGATATTTTAGGGTTTTTTCTTTTTAGGTGAAATAAATCCTTGCTGCAGAAATGTTTATGTGCAAAATTTGTAAGCCATGCTGAGGAAACAGAATTTGCCTTAAGGCTGGGATTCTGTCTCCTTATGCCAAAATGATTAGAAGCATGGAGCAAACCAAAATAAAACAAACAAAAAAAACACCTCATAAAGAAGAGTGATTAGAAAGACTGAGTTTGCTTATTTAAAAGAAAGAAGAATAAAAAGAAGTGAGGTGTAAAAATGCAAGCTAAGGAGAGCTCTAAGAAAAAGGCATAATCTCCTTTTCTGTGTTTATGTAGTAATTTTGCAACATATCACGGTCAAATGTTTTTCACTGTCAGAGAGCTATCACAGATGTTCTTTTCAATGTTATGATCTGGGGAATACAGGAGGTGTGTGTCTGAGAGCTTGTCCATTTTTCCAGTTATAGCTGCTAGTCTAATAAAACATATTATCTTTATAAAAAATCTTCTTTTTAGAAGAAGGAGCCAAGAGTGGCCTGTATTTTGCATGGGAACAGAAACTTAGAGAACAAGAAGTTACAGGGAGATGATAAGATGGATGTTGGTGTGTTGGAGTGCGTGTGTGTTAGAGACAGAGAGGGATGCTCTGTTTGGTAAATTAAATACTGTGTTTTCCTCTGGACATTTCTAAAGGTGTTGATATCTTCGAAAAGGGGTCAGCAAAAGGGCCAAAAAATTGTGGAGGATTGAGAGAGGTTTTGTTACGAAGAATTTTTTAAAGAAGGTAAAAAAAGAACTGCCTGCTGAAACTTCCTAGGACTTCCCAAGTCATCACTTCATACAGTAGAGATGGCCCTGATGACAAAGGACCTGAGAAAATGCATTATAAACATGACTACCTGATACCATGTGAGAGTAAGAAAATGAGCCTCTGCAAGAAAATTCACAACACCCAAGTAGCTGTTGGAGAATTTATCAGAGAATCAGAGAATCATTAAGGTTGGAAAAGACCTCTGAGATCATCGCTCTGAGCCAGCATAGCCACCACAGACCAGCACAGGCTGAAAGGCACTGAGTGACGAGGCAGAGGAAAAGTAACCTACTCATTCCATATTTAGACAACAAGTCAGTAGAGATTTTCCAAATATTAGAAATGTTCCACGTATCAGACACAGACCGAGTGGAAATTGGGACCAAATATATCATTTTTGGAAAAAAAAAAGTGCAGTGGTGGGAATTGCCTTGGTAAACCCTGTTCTTTGCATCCTTCTCTTTAGCCATGGAGCTGGCAAGCAAATAAAAGAAACATTCTTAAGAAACATTTTGAAATGCATTATGTTCTCCACTAGAATATGATCCTTCAGTGTATGTCAGGAAGGGAACAAGGGGAGAAACTGAAGCTGTGTAGGACTAACAATAGTCACTGCTGGGAGATGCCCTGCTAGAAGCGGGAAGCCTGCCTAAGGCAATCTGGGTTGGGGAGCTATATGTACCTTCCCCTCCACACAGGTACCTGCAATCCCCACGTCCTGCACACGTACTCATTTCAACAAATCTGCTCTAGTTCATGAAAAACACATTAGCAAAAATATTCTGGCCAGTTCCTGTCCACAAGGCCTTCGGGAGTGAAATTCAGCACAGCATGGAAGACATTCATAAGTCTTCTGTGAAACAAAATCCTGCTTCAGACCTCAGTGGACAGGTTGGGTACTCCCTACATTTCTAGCATCATCCACATAGATAATGTAAACTCAGAAAGAATACCCTGAATGTGCACACTCTTTATATCTTTCCCAGAAAGAAATTAGCAGGCTTAACAGCTTCCCCAAAGGTGGGATGCAAACATCATGAGAGATCTCAGCCGGAACAAGAAATGGAGTATCTGCCATCTCGTAATTGGAATGTAAATTTAATTAAGATGGAGAGAAAAATACTCATCACCCTTTTAGTGAAATGCAGGAGCCCTTAGTGCAGTTATCTAAACATAAGAAAGCAGCCTTTCTAAAACTTTGGTTAAACAAACAGATCTTTGTGTAAAAAATGTCCTGTGATCTTAATTCTCAAGTTTATAGTTAGATGACAAATAAAATAAAATTAAAAAAAAGTGTCTAACTGTTGCTCTGGCCTTCTTTTATGGTTCTGTCTCCTGAATCACAATGTAGGATTGAAATCCAGCATCTTAGCACTAAAAGACTGATTTTACAAAATTAAGTTCAGGTACTACAGTGTGTGTGTGTAGTGGGACCTGATCAGATTGGAGACAGGCAGGTGGGTGACCCTTAGTGCTTGGTGAGCCCCTGGGTCCCACTTTTGGGTAAACCAGATGAAGGAGGACGAAGGGTTGCTTTGTCTGCATAAGCTGCTATGTTATTCTATCCTACCTTGTTTCCCAGATGTTCCTTATGTATGGGAAGGGACCACATTTCAGGACGGATAAACTTTCTGGTAACTGGCTTCCTGTAATATGTCTCCCAAGGGACCTGTAATCCTTCCCCGTTCATTTTATGGACTCCTCTTTGGGTATGCGAGCTGTGCCCGGTTATATGATTTCCAAACATGCCTGCTCTGGTCTCATATCTGAAACTGCATCTGCCATAAAAAAAACCAAGCAGGGTATCTGACTGCAGGTCATGGTGCCTACCAAAGCACAATTATAATACTAATACATAAAACTAATGCAGACCACTGTGAGGACAGGATGTGACTTCCCCCACACAAAGCAATTTCACCTAGTTATTACTATGTGAAGTATATAACATCTGGTTAAGCTGCTAGATAACTATTTATAAAAGCATTTAGTCTTGATTTAAGACTTCAAACAAAAGCGAATCCATCACTCTCTAAGATAAAATGTCCCAGTGGTTTATAACTTTCAGTGTTAAAAAAGTGAAGCAATTTGTATTTTGAATTTATCTTCTGCCATGAACTTTTGAAACTCATTATGTTTTCCCTTTCCTAGATTAAAGAGCTGACTGTCAGTTATCCTTTTTTGTAGATTTTTTCAGATTGATGAAATCAAACCTTAACCTTTTCTTGGGTAAGACTGAGAAAGGGAATTTCCTTGGTCTCACCAAAAAAGCATTTTTTTCCCCCAGCTTCATGTCAAGCTTGCAGTTCTTTCTCATTTTCCCCCCTTCTGTGAAAGTGTTTTGTACATGTTATGTAGAGGGCTGGACACAGCATCCCAGTTATGGCACTAGTGATGTTTGGAAGCGTTACATGGGACAATATTGCCTCTGTGTCCTAACTTTAATGAGACCATTAATTCCTCTTGATTTACATCCCAGAATGACCTGTAGTCTCTCAGCTACAGAGTCATGCTCGGAGCTGATGTTCCACAGTTTTATATGTCCTCAAACTCACTGCAGAGTTACTGTTTTCTGAGACACCATCCTTAGACCCGTAAGTTGTGACCTAAATGCTTTGCTTCTGCATGCTTGGCTGGAATTTAACTGTAATATTTGCTCAAGTTAATACAGCAGCTCATTAAAGATGAATAAAAATCATTATTTGGATGCAAAGCATTGTGGTTAAAGACTTGAATCTAGCTTCAGGAAATCTGGGTTCTATTTTAGGCTTTTACTGTAAGCCATCTATGTAAATCTTAACAATCAAGGGGACTTAATTTTCTCCTGCTCTGTTCTGCTATGCAAAATGGAGTAACAATTTTTCCACACCATTTTTATTGTCTAGGCAACCAGTAAGCTAAAAAAAAAGGCAAGCCTGAATAATAGGAACAAAGTAAAAGATTAGAGAGGAAGCATGGAAGAAGAAAGCACACAAACAGAGCAAGAAGCTTATTAGGAGCATAGAGCTGGAAAAAGAGCCTCCTGGGCCATGTAATTCAGATTCCTCTATTACATGTATTATGATCTAAATTTTCAGTTACCAAACTCCATTTTACAACTCGTTAGGCTTCCTCACACCTAAAATCCCTCTTCTGACAATGTCAAATCTCTGACCTAAGTGTCCTGTTCGCCCTTTTGCAACTAATGCCCTTTAGCCTGAAATACTCTTTTGAGTCCATGGTGCTTACACCGTCTATTTGCGAATACAAACAGATGAAGTGTTATATTGCCAGTTCTTTGTGCTTGAAACCCAATCCTTCAAAGAGAATCATATGTATATCACATATATATATATGTATCCTATCACTGTATCTGTCATGTCCAGTGAGTGGTTGGGTATCTGTCATGTCCAGCGAGTGGTTGGGTAGATAATCTTCAGATTGGAAAGCAATACAGAAACGGTTAGCCTTGTTTGGGCTGTGTTTTCACTCACTTATACTGATCCAAACTCAAATCACTGTCCGGCAGAGTCCAGTGCTGTGGAGCTGGACCATGCGGTTAAAGCTGGCCTGTGGATGCAGGGCCATGGAGATGAGCTGGCGACATTAGCTGGGCGCTGGTGTGGCAAACACTGTGCATTTCAGTCACACAGCAAAAGCTGACATCTATATTTTTTAAATATTTATCCCAGCCAGATACAGTGCATAGTGATTGGGATACAAATGAGACCAATTCCTCTTCTCTGGAGATAAACCCAGATTAATTTGCTCTCCCTCTCCCACCAGTGCTTTTATTTTTCCCTGCAAAACATTCTCTTTTTTATTATTATTTTTCTTCCTGTTCCCTTCTAGACATTCAACAAAACAATTAAATTGTATACATGCACTGAATTATCTCAGGGGTAGTACTGAAGTATGGTGAGTACTAAATTTTTAAAAAGTGTAAATGGTTGAAAAAACTGCCCTGAGTGTGTATGTTTGTGTTTGTGATATGTAACAATTGCAAAGACAAAAAAAAAAAAAAAGCTCTTTCAGGCTTTTCTTTGGGGGATTTTGGAGTCCAAACGAGATTTACTACTGAGCTTTATTTTCCACTCCAAATAAATGTTATCAGTTGCTTTTTTTTCTCCTTTTAAATAAATGATGGGAGGGAGCAAGACAACATACTGCAAAAGTAGGAGGGCACTCAGTTCTACCCCCCCCAATACCACTTATTCTACTTACAAGTCAGGGATGCACTAAGGGGGAGCACTAACACAGCACTAACAGTGCCAACTGCAAAACAATAAAGGAACTAATCTAATCCTTGTCCCTTTCTGCTGTCTTTTCCTGCTCTCCTTATAGGGGATTTAACGTATCTGTGGTTTTGACTGCAAACACTTAACTCCTCTGGCCCCCGGAGTAAAAAACGAGCAGGCAAATCTGCTACCTGCACTCCTGGATCAATACCTGAAAGTTCGTTTCGGTGGTCGGCTGCGTGCTGTTAACCAATTCATCCCAGCAAGCCCTGTGCGTTCAGCTGATTACACTCATTGACCTCCAAGGAGCTGCACGTAAAAGCAGCCATCTACGGTATTTTGGTAATGAGAGCTCCAAGGGAAAGATTATTATTTTAGTGAAACAATGATTTTTCATAGAGTTCAGTGAAAGAAATTAGATAGATGTCACCGTCACGGGAGTCAGGGAAGCAAACCTCTGCCCATGTTGTCGCTGTCGAGGTGGCTTTGCTATCGAGAAGTGAAGAGGGCTGGAGGGCAGTCATCAACAGGCCAAATCCCATGATCTTCACTTCAGTGAGGGCTCAGAGCCAGCCCTTCATCACAGGTCTGGCTCTTTCCTTTCAGAAAGCTCTGGGTCTACCTTCCCACTAGTGTGAATAGTAGCCGTCAGACACATCTTGGAGTATCAAACTGCTCTTACATGTCTTCCCTGTGGGGATTTCCTTTGCGCATCCTTGGTTGTCTTACCTAGTCGTACCATGCTTGCCTGGGTTTACACTGTGATAGTTAAAAATACAAATAATAATCAAGATGTGAACTCCCATATGCTTAAAACATCAAGGCAGAGAACAAATTAATTAACATGCATTTCATAAATGTGACATTGATGAATTACAGCATAGCTATTGATTAATCATGTATCAATTACAGTGGTCTAAGCACTATAACTACAAATCAATTTAGACCTATCTGTGAATTGATACTCCGTGTAAGAAATTAAATCAAAGACTCTGAATGGTACAAAAGTGCAGGCTAAGGTTTAACTCCCAACTGATGCACAAGTAACGTGCTTGATTAACACTAATGGAAAGTTAACTAGATATGCCTGCAGTGTACTGATATGAGAACAAACTTCAGCTGATTGAAGACTCCCTTGCTATTTATCCTGTTTTGGTCTCTGTTATAGGCACCTCATTAACAAGAAAGTATGACCCCAACCTGGGTGTAATAGAGCTGCCACTAAGGTAAGCGTGTCATTTATTCAGCCGCGATACTATAGGAGTTAATTCAGTAAGGTTTGTTTCTACAGCACTATAGTATATCTAGTTTTTATTAAACAGAAAAAGAGATGGGGATTAATTTATTCAAATAATTCCTGTATCTTCAGTGGAGTGTTTATCAGAATATATTTTGCCAGACCTGACCATAATACAGGAGGGCAGAAAACATGCTCTGGTGACCTAGGCGCAGGCATCTCTGGAGAGTAATTAGTTTGAAAATAGCTATTGAGTACTTTTGATAGAAAATTTCAAGACTGAGTGATTTGTTTTTCTCCCACACACATATTTGTCAG
Organism: Scopus umbretta; assembly: GCA_013400535.1. Taxonomy (NCBI): domain Eukaryota; kingdom Metazoa; phylum Chordata; class Aves; order Pelecaniformes; family Scopidae; genus Scopus; species Scopus umbretta. The sequence continues at coordinate 23,100 of VZTL01078249.1, forward strand.
AGATCTTTTAATTCCTGACATGCATGCAACCTGTAACCCCCCACCCCCCAAAAAAAGTTGTAAGTTAGGCAGAGCCTCGGCAATTTTTTCAATGTATTTTAAAGTTTTCACTTTGAAAAGGAAAAATAACTTTGAAGAAATCCCAGATGGCTATTGAATTTTTTTTTTTTTTTTTAATTATAAAAAAGATCACAGTAGTTTTGTTGAAAGAAATGTTTCCAGTCTGGGTGGGATTCTCTCTGTGATACTGAGACACACAACTTACAAGTAAACTGTTGGTAAAACAACCTTTTTTCGAGGAAGTGTTTCTCTTTTCAAAGAAGATAAAGCTTTCAAAGTCTGAGAATAAAATGCTATCTTCTTAAGTTTAGGAGTTCAAGGATGTCCCTACAGATGCCTTCAAATGCATCTTCCTCTCTTCACCAACTAGGAGAGGTCCAACACTCTTTCCTGTTGCAGCAAATTCAGGGAACAAAGGCATCTGGCCTCTGGATACTGTTCCCAGAGGTCTCACTTTCCCCTGCACCCCATGTCAGATTTGTGGCACTATAAGGCTTGCACCTGATGTGGAAGTGGGAACATACATGAGCGTTTTGATTGCATCCTGCAAGGCTGCAAACTTCAATGTAGCCATGCTCCTGATCTGGGTTGTTTCCACTTGGTTTACATTATCCAAACAGTGGTGAGATACCAGGAAGCAGAAACTCTGCTTTCCCATTGTTTGCAGGCAGCTAGGTCTGCTTGTGACCCCAAGAAAGAATTTCTGCAATGAAAAAAACAGCATCCATGCCCCATCCTCCCATTCCTAGAAGTAACAAAAGCCTTGTGGAACATATTGCTCCACTGTTGTCAACATAATGATAGTGTTTGTAAAATAAAGTCCCGCCAAACACTCCAATAATTAGAACGTCTCTTTTCCCCCTCCCAACCTTATGTTCCTTTGAACACAATGACATCAATGTTCATTAATTCTATATTCAAATGTTCATCTTCTGTGGCAGTTCTACCAAATAAAAAAGCAAAACTATCTAACAATTAGAAGATGTAAAATGTTTACATGGGAAGGAAATAAAACCACTGATGGCAACAAAACTCTTAATCAAACTCAATTATACAGACCAAGCGTGAACCTGCCACAGCTGACAGTTTGCTGACGTTAGTTATAGTATTGTGTGCGAGGAGAAATGTTGTTTCATTTACAGCCCTACGGAAAAGGTTCTTAGTTAAACATCATGGAGGAAAATCATAGAGCGAGTGAGTTCTTGGCAAAAAATGTGATCATAGTGATAACCAAGAAACTATGGGTATAAACCAGATGCGGTCATTCCCTCTAAAAAACTGTAGAAGATATCAGTTGGCTCAGTGTTTCTAATTATGCATCTATCTGCTGGAAACTCTGTCAGCCTTTACTCCCGAGATACATTTTAACAGCGGTGACCAAAACCCTTCAGGAAAAAGCAAAACATCTCCTCCTGGAAAAAAAACTTTTAGCAACTGAAGAGTCATGTTTAGCAAATCCATTTAACTGGATATTCGTGAAAGTTAGCTAAAGAGTGATCTAGAAAACAATGAATGATAATACTTTCCAACCTCCTGTGTTGAAGAAACATCTCCTCTAACAAGAAGAGGCAAAGAGGATATGAAGAATGTATTTTTAAAAAGTGTATGTTCCCAAGGCTGTGCTTTGTGTTGGAGCAGAGGATCAGCAAAAGTCCTTGGGGTTCACTGAGGATCAAAGGAAAACTGGGAGTTTGGCCATCCATAGACTAGGCTAATCTGTAACAAAATAACACAGATATTTTTGGGTGCAGAAACCAAGCTGACTTACACCTGGGAAGTTTTTTAAAACCTGTGCATCATTTTGGGTAGTGAGATGTGTTTAAATGGAACATTATAGCATCCCCCCCTGCATCCTACAATCTAGAGAGGGATGATTTTTTTTTTTTTTTTCCTTAGGGAAAAATGTTGATTGTTCTCACTTTTAAGGCAGCAATTTAGACTATTTCCCTCCAACCATGGGTAGATTCTGTGTTACTTTGTAACAGAAAGTGAAAGATAGCTAAAATGTAGAACATGATTTCAAAGCATGACTACTGCAGTACACATAAAAAAAGAGGAAAATACCAAAAAGAGGGATGACTAGATACAATGTCACTTATATGACTTTCATGTGAGAAGCTTCTATGAATACAGAGAAGTCCAATAAAGCTGTTCAGTCAACTTCTTGGTTTAGAAGCAGATCCACCTAAAATCATATACTTTTTTTTTTTTTTTTTTTAAGAGTCTTAAAACTGTCTCAGTTGTGAATCCTTTTAAATGTCCATCTAAATGTCCAGGCTAAGTGCCAAGAGGAAATCAATCTATGCTGACTCTCTGAAATCTTCCAAGTGTGATAAGCCTAATAGGAACATTTGTCCATTTTATGTTTCCTTCAGGAGCTTTTACAGTGAAAGTCTCACCTCTTTTCTACTGCTTTGCATGCAGTGGTGATTAATTTTTTAGTTGAACATACTCACTCAGAGTAAAATTTGCTTCTTGCCAGAACTTTGTGAGACCAAACTCATTTCTGGCATGTTTTGATAGAAGAATACATTTTCTCTAAAAAATGCCTGGAAAAAAGTGCCTATGAAAACATGCACATTTATATGAGGGCAATAAAACTAAACATTGCGGGAATACATAGTTGGTGGTAGTTCGGTATATTTTCAGTTTTTTTTGGAAAACCCTGCAAAAGCTTTTGTTCAGTTGCCTCTCTTCCTCAAAAGAGAGAGCTGAGAGTTTCCCAGCCGCTCTTGCACCCCAGAGGCAAGAGACACGAGAAACTGTTTCGGAGAAAGTTTCTTTACCATTAGTGCAGCCTTAGAACATCCCCTACCAGCCTGTCCATCTGCCTAGATATGTATTTCACATCTGTCACTCTGGCATCTAGAAATTAAGCTCTGTCTCCTGCATTTGTATTATTCATGCCCTGTCACCCTTGTTCCATTTCCCTCTCTTATTTCTTGCCTTCGTTCAGGGCCTCTGTATTTTTTGACTTTACCGGGGCTCACTGGTCTGCCCTGAGTGGTGCTTCCCTACAGCTCAGGAATGGACAGAGCTGTGATTTGCCGTGAAGTGGCCTCCCCGCATCTGAGCTGAGTCCTCCGAACCATGCTTCTGCCACTCCTCGAAGCAGGACTTCCAATCCAGCAAAGAAGAAATTCATGGGAGACACAGATTACAGTTAAATTCAAATTAGGAGCTGCAAGTACACAGGTAAATATGTGAAACAATCTCCATTGCTCTCGGCACTTCACAAACGCACTGCAATGACACTAGCTAACAGTCAGCATGTCTTTACTTCTTGCTCAGGAGGAAAGTGTCCTCCAGATGGTTTCTTTTTTATTCATTTAGAGAGTTAAGCTCCATCTCGGAGCTGCAGACAGTTGACTGATTGATGCTTCTGGAAAATCTGCTGATTGGAAAGACTGTATATCACATTAGCTGTTTCAGAGTTACTTTGGTAATTGGTTCCAAAGGAGAGGAGCAAAAAAAAAGATTTGCACCAACCTAGGTGTAACTGATTTACCTCATTATTTCTGATTCAAAATTGACAAGACATAGATCAGTCATCGACAACTTCATGCTCCTAAGAATGGATGTTTCAGGCACTCTTGAAGTGCCAGAGAATCAGAGATTAATAAGTTTTAAGCCTTTTGCTTTTATGTTGCCAAAATGAATGGGACTTGGGTCAGCGATATATGTGTGTTATTACCTTTTCTTGTATTTTTTTGGTGATTTAACTGAAACAGATGAATGCTTTCAGTTCCAGTTGTCAGTAGACCGGAGTTTACAATGTAAGAGCGATGGCCCAGATCTAACCTTGGTTTCCTCCTCCTGAGGATATGTCTATCCTGCACGCAGTTCATCGCCTCCAGACAGACCCCAGCTCGTTTTTGAAGTGGTTAGCACTAGTAGCTGGCTGTGAAGCTGAGGCTGACCTTCAAAGTACTGTACTTTGAAACTGTACCTAATACAAAGCACTGGGTCTTTACAGAGTTCTTCACTGGGATTTCTGAGTTTGAGAGCTGTGTGGTGCTTTAGTTGGACTCCTAGCACATGCCGATTTAGCCCACTTCCCCGAGGTACAAATTATCTTTGTTCTGGTATCTGTTCAAAACATGGTGGAGTGTGAAGGTGATTTTCTATACCCTGCCTTCCATATTAAACCCCATGACTACGTGATTGTTATTGGCAACTCTGGCACAGGGCTGTTAAATGATAACTCTTTTACTACTGTGGTTAAGCTTTGCACCTATTTGCTATGGACTTTGTGGATGTTTAAAATTTACATGCATTTAAAAGTGATTGGGGATATTCATTAGTGGAAAGCAAATCTCTCCAGGACTGTTAAATGACAGACAGTATCTTTAGCTCAAGAAGCAGCAAAGCAACAGCTCAGAAGAGGCTGGGAGACCATTATGAGGAAAAAAGGCTTCAATTTTATTTTATGTTTGCTATCCATCCACTTTTGGATGCTTTCAGAGACCAGGTAGCATGCTGGGCAGGCATTTGGCCTGAGCCAATGAGTCCCTTCTTACATATTTAGAATTACAGTGATAATCAAGTTATTGCTCAATCACCATTTGAAGGGAGTCCAGCATCTTTCCTATCCTCAGCACTCACTCTTTTCCAAGGACAATTATCTGAACGTTAAAACACATTGGTTGTCACTAAATCCTCAGGAAAATAAGAGACCAAGACACAAAACGCTGCATGGCAGCTCTACTGTATGGGCTGCTGTTGTCACTGGCGCCTCATCTGCTTTAGGAGTTTACTTGTGCCCCATGCTATCCTTTTCCACCTCTCCTTTCCCCTCTTCATGTCTATGGAAATGTCTGCCCTACCAGTTTTGTTGACTAAGCTGTTTGTGTGGCTAAATTCAGGTGATGAAAGCAACAACCCTTCAAAACCACTTTTTTTCTTCAAACAATTTTTTATTGTAAAAGTTAGTGAGAAATTAATGCACTGAGGTTGGGCTCAAGCAGCATTTCCGCCTCAAATCCTGACACCACTCCCATCGTAACTACTCTTCTATGAAACTTTTCATTTTTGATGAAACATTATACATAAGTGAAAAGGTGGAAGTGTCATGTTTAACAGACCTTGGGCTCCCATCTTGCAGTACCCCAAAGACCCCACCAACTTTGCTAACACCTTTCCCTAGAACAATTAATGTCTATGGGACAAATTCTGCTGTTACTTATATCTTACCTGTGTTATTAAAATAAGTGAATGGAAAAGAAGTTTAAGGAAGGGCAGAATATTATTCCAATTTACACCATGGAACATTGAATTTAATTAATAATTGCAATAAAGTAAAAAAAAAAATTACTCAGGCATAACCAAGAGGTGAACCTGACCATATGGATATATCATATGTGTAATCCTCATATTTTGCAAAGACTTCACATACCTGTTTAGCCTAAATACTATTGTGGTTCTTGTGCATCCTTAAAATTCATTTTTGAAAGCCTGATTGCCATAAGAATACCTCATCAAATTTTAATTAATCCCCAAGACAAAGCTGTAATGGGCGTCTTGGGGAATCTTCTCTATTGAACTGACACACTGGTTAAAAAGTAGAGCAATAAAATTCCAATTCTTTGAAGGACTGTTTGGATTCTGAAAAACCACCAGCGCATTTAAATATTTAATGCAGTTGATAAGGGAATTCTTAAATATAATTTTTATTGGAATTTTGTTTCTGCTATTATTTGATTATTCTAGCTTCTGTCATATGTGAAAGCACCTTGGATGTTTAAAGTGGAAGTGTAGTAAGTCTCTAAATTCCTGTGAGATGATTCTTTCAAATTACTTTGTACCATTATTCAACATTAAATTGCAATTTTTTCAATTTTGGAAAAGCAATTCTATATCAGGCCAATGATAACTGGCGCTTATACTTACACTCTTTGCTTTATGCTCTAAAATGAGCTGTACGTGTGAATCGATGCAGATCCAGCTTCTTTTTGCCCTGAGTGCCTTAAGTTCTGGGAGGGATACAGTTACCATACCTTAAGCATCTGAGCCTGAGCTAGTCACTATATGCTCCATCTAAAGAACAGAAACTAAATAAACATCTCCAGAGAGTGATTCACCCCACTTTAAGATGGATGTCTAAGGCAAGCTAGATGGCTCAACCTCCAGAGGTGCCTCTTTTGTCCATTGACTGTATGAGAAGCCTAGTGTGAAGCTGGACAGAGGTATGTAACTTGCAAATGCTTGCTGTTTGAGCAGATCATAGGGCCATTTGGATTAGAGGAAGTTGTGCATCTCAGTCTACACTATCGCTCAAGTATGGTACAAAATGGGAATGGACTGCCTGTGTGATATTGTCCTACAACTACTGCTTTTCTGAGGATATAACTTGTTCTGCTTTTTTTTTTTTTTTCTTTGTTGGTTTGGATTTTTTGCGGGGGGAGAGGGAATCCCTGTTCTTGGGAATTTCACTAATATTTAGGTGGAGGAAGAGACGAGCAATTTTGCAGTGTCTTCCTTCCATTCTTGAATCTATCTGAATTTTCAGTCAAGACATTCTTGCTTTGATGTTTTCTGTGCCCCTGGGAGTGGAGGGCATCACAGCTGCCAAGGGCAGTAGTTTTGGAATAATTCATTCTAGCTGATGAGAAGTCAACCTGTTTTGGAAAGTTATAGAGTCAGACCTGTGGTTGTATATTACATTCTTCCAAAGAGGATTTCCATCAGACAGGGCAATAACAATGAAAGCAAATTAGCTCCACATGTTATATGAACCCTCCCCTCCTGAGTCACTATCGCACCTCTCAGGATTATAGAGAGAAGAACACTAATTCTTCCTTGCCCCATTCTCAGGTGTCAGGGTCTTACAGAAAGAGGTCAGCAAATGCGATACATCAGTGACTCAATGGAATTAATCAAATCAAATTGGTAGGGTTTGCAATTTGTACTTCTCTAATACTCTTTTTTTTTTTTTTCCACTTCATAAAAAAGGCCAATTTCTGCATTAACAATGCTTATTTTGAGATTCTCTGTTTCCATTCACAATTCTCAGATGGGTGACATGCCTCTTATCTCACCAAGTGTTTTACTTTACAGCGGTTGCTCCTGTGTATTTTGTGAACCTTAAAGAGATACAGTTATTACTTTCAGTGTATTTGTGCTTCAGTTAAGGATAGGTGTATCTTTTGGAGAAAGAAATATGTTTTTTTTTCTTGAAGAAATCAAAGAAAATGTGGCTAGAAGGGACACCAAGAGGTCATGTAGTCCATCTGCTTTCATAAAGCCAGGGTCAGCTCTGTCAGTTGTGACAAATGCTCGTCCAATTTTTCTTTAAAATCTCCAGTGATAAAAACATTTCCTGATGTTAGATTTTAATCTTCTTTGCTTTATTACTCCTTGGCCTAACAACAGCAAACACAGAAAAGAGTTTATTTCTTTCCTCTACCTAGCTTTTACAGCTGAAGACCAGTTCCACTTTTCCCTTCAATTTTTCTTACCTCTAGATTAAATGATCTTAATTTTTTTAAACTTTTCTCCTAGGTCATGTTTTTTACACCTGACCAAATCAGTCTCATTCTCTTTTGAGGATTCTTTACAAATGGTCCCCATCCTTCCAAATTATCGTGCCTTCTATGCACAAGCACAAGGATTTTGACTCCAAGTTCATCTGTGAATCTCGTTCAGCTGTAACCTGATATTACTCAGATCCCACTCTGCACCACTGCAGCCAGGCCAGAAATCCACTTTAGTATTTGTGCAGTTCTGTATTTCCAAGAGTTTCACTTTACATTTGTCCTTCCTGAGCAGCACTGGAATTTTTCTCCACTTGTCTCCAATTATTTTGAATTCTATTCCTCTTCCCTACCGTCTTTGCAGACGCTTACCTTGGTGCTCTCTGTGGCTGTAATAAATGCACTTTCTATTCTTTCATGTAAACCATTTATGAAATTATGAACTGTATCAGATGTTAGACAGAATCCTAAATAGCCAGCTGTATTGAGTGGGGGTAGCTATCTAATGTTGATGTTTTGACAGTAGCCTTGAAATCCCACACTCTAGACTTTCACCTAGATAATGTTTCTCAAACTTTTTTTTAAGTCCTTCATGTAAGACAGTGTCAAAGCTTTGCTAAAGTCACAGTATACGACATTTCCTTTTCCTCCCTTATGCACAAAGCCAGTTACCTTGTCATAGGAAGAATTAGATTAGTTTGACATGATTTGTTTTTGATGAATGTAAATTGGCTGTTGCTCTTCTTTTATTATCCTCTAGATGCTTACAAACTTCTAAGTTATTTATTCCAGTATTTTTGTGAGAATGTGACTTCAGCTAAATTTGTACATCTGTTACAGTTCCCTGAATCTTTTAAAGATAAGCATTGTATTTTCTCTTTTCAAGAAAGAATTCCATAGTACCAGAAAAAAAAAATGGAATTTTCCTTTTCTACAACTCAACCAGCTGTTTTACAAAAAACTTACAAACCTCCCAAAATCTGTTTTATAGGTGTTTAGAATTTATGCAAGATCTGTCTCCACATTCAGTTATTGAGTGAGAAGACAGACACTTATGCAGGCTTATGGTTCAGACATTATTATACCTACAGAATTGTAATTCTGTTACAATAGCCCTATCTTCCACAGCTCTTCAAAGCAGCACAATGGCATCAGGACTAGAATTGCAATTTTGCTTCTTCAACTACTTATGTCACAGGGAAAAAATTCTCTCTGCTGTTAGCAACATTATTGAAATGACAGAGGTGATCTCTTCCAACTCAGGAAGGAGAAGTTAATGATACATAAAAAATTGCATCCTTCTACCTCTGCCCCTCACCTTCTGCAGCGTTTACAACACTTTGAGGGCCATCAGGTGGAAATACACAGCTCAAAGGGATCCAGACTGCCCAAGTTCCAAAGTCCTGTCCTCAGATCTCTTTCAAAAGTTTGTTCTGCAGAAGTTTGTACTGACAAGGAGATAAACTAATACGCAAACAAAGAGGAGTTGAAATATAGGAACAATCTACAAAAATGGCAATTCATCTGATTTAAACACAGGCAAAAAATCAGAGCTCTGACAATACATGGAGTTGCAGAAAATGTGACCAAAATATCTTGTTTCTTATACATTGACTGCAAAATCAGCATGCTGAAAATAACCAATTACTCTTCTACAACTCCACCTTAAGATAATGAATTTCAATCTCTCTAAGGCACATATTCTCTATTCTATTTCTTTGGTATTTGTTTATTTGGTCACAGGAGTTTCTTCTCCTTTTGGATCACTTCCAGTTGTACTCTCTCCCTGTCTCTGCCCAGTCTGAAGATGAGTACGAAAAACTTGGTCTTTCAGTACTCTGTTCAATTAGAGACAGTGAACTGTGTAGGTGTTAGTGTTTCTTGGAAGCAGGGTCCCACTTATTTATGGCTCTGCTGTTTAGCCTTCTGTGTCGGCATGCTGTAGTACTCTGCCAGAATGCCTCCTAAATGTGCAAGTTCATAGGCAGCTTCACTAGCAACTAAAATCTTAGTTTATGACTAAAATAAGGGATGTGTTTGTAGCAACCGCACTGAGATTTGGCATGGGGAATAATTTGATGAACTTCTGATAGGATTTGATACCCTATTTTGACATCCTATTTTGATATATGACTCTCTGAAGCTGTTTGCTTTTCCTGAATGATACAAAAGACTTCTTTGCACATGGCAGCTACTTAAACAACCCCCCAGGTTGGTTTAATGTATATTTTACTGGTGAAATAAAATCAGCAAAGTGTTGCAATGCAAAATTAGTAAGGAGTTGTTGTGGTTTAACCCCAATTGGCAACTAAGCACCACACAGCCACTCACTCACCCTCCCCTGCCCCCGGTGGGATGGGGGAGAGAATCAGGGGAAAAAAACCCTAAAACCCGTGGGTTGAGATAAAGGCAGTTTAATAGGACAGCAGAGAAAGAGAAAATTATAATAATAATAACGATAAAAGAATATACAAAACAAGTGATGCACAATGTAATTGCTCACCACCCACGGACCCATGCCCAGCCCGTCCCCGAGCAGCGATTGCTGCCCCCCGGCCAGCTCCCCCAGTTTCTATACTGAGCGTGNTAGGTGTCCTGCAAGCACTCCTCACTAACTATTCAGGGAGGTCAGGACATTTTGATGTTGTTCGTAATAAATTGTGCCTGCTTCAACGAAGGTGAGTGTCCCATTGCAGCAGGCATAGCAGTAACTCATAAAAAAGGCTTTCTTTATATTAAAGGTACTATGAATAGATAGAGACAAAGGAAGGTGGAAATGAAGCACGGTTGTTCTGAACTGACAGGTGGAAATTGATTCACAAATAAAATGTTGCAAGGCTTAGTAAACTGGGGAACAAATAGTGAATTATGGGTTTATGGTAGAATCACAAGATAAGTGGTAAAGACAGTCTTGTATAGCAATCATCTGAAATCCAATGTAGAACATTGATTTTTTTTTTATTTATTTTATATATATATATGTGTCTATTTTATGGTTGCTGGTCTTATTTCTGCCCACTACTATGACAGTATTTTCTTCTTTAAGCCATTTCAGATACGATATGACTGTTACATCCCAGTTCCTGGATTTTTTTATTTTTTTTTTTAGATGAAGTTGTGTTTCAGATGAACAAGGCTCAGAGGAAGTGGCATTCTCGTGTTTTCTGTTCTTGTATGAAGATCATCAGATCAGTAAGATGGTCAGTAAGACAGGTCATGGTAGACAAGTGAACATTTTAAACTTAAATCCGTGAGAGTTCCTTCTTCATGAGCTGTGCTTTTAATTCTTGAATTTTTCAAAAGACAAACCTATCCAAAGCTAGTAAACTGTGTCAGCAGTTATTTGGTTCTTTTTGAGAGAGTCTACAAAATATGAATTTTAATGAATTTTGCCAGGATGCAGGATTTATTATGACAGCTTCTGTACAGCTTTAGACGTTGTAGCATTTAGTACCTGTAGTGAAGTAATGCTTAATAATTATATGAATTTCCTCATAATTTATCTTTTCTTTTACAGCTGGAAGAAGATCTGCCAATAGTATAACCGCAAGTTAATCCTTTGATCTTTTGGTACCTTATATTCATCTTCTACAAAATACCACTTACAAATAGTCCAAGCGCCTGGAGCTCCTGGAGGGAGAGAGCTTCTACACGGTGGTGTTGTTGCTATTAGAAATCAGATGCTAGTTTTTGCTTATTGCTATTGCAATACTATTTTCGTTCCCGATGTAGGATGAAAACTGCACTTGTAGACAGTGTCTACTCTGAGTCGATGTAGGAGGGACACCAGATGGATATGACAAATAAGTGGAGGAAGCGCAAGGTACCAGTAGCATGATTATGATTCGTGTAGTAAGTGGCAGTCACAGCACACCCACTGTCTAGCTATTGTCGGGCGTTTTGTAGTCATTATGGCACAGCAGGTAAACATTAATGGGAAAAGATTACATACTGTGAGACAGAGCATTAGCCTGTGTAAATCATCAGAGCTCAGCTGAAGTCAATGGAGCTGTAAGGTTTTGGACCAGCTAAGGATACGGCCTTAAACTCTTCCTTTTCAAAAGAAAAATAAATATCTTGAGTCTCCTCCGCCATATGCTTCAGACTGTTCTTTCTATACAGCTAGTTCTTCAAGTGTGCATATAACTATACTTAGTGCGTGGGGGTTATTATTATTTTGGAGAAGGGAGTGCAATACACATTACGTGTCTGGGGGAAAGGTCTGTATCTGTAACTGTCAGCAATTCCTGTAATTACACCCACTGTCAATATCAGCTCTTGGAATTCCCCTTTCATACAATCTACTTTTGTCCTCCTTCATCAACGAAGCTGAGTGTGACATCTTCTAACAAGGTTGGTAGAATGGTTACGCGACTCAATTATTAACTCAAATGCAACTTGCATACTGCAGCAAATAGAATTTCTTCTGACAGGTTGCTTGTCATATTATGGCCTTATTTGATTAACTCACCCCTTTGGAGGTGTTCATGATCTCATTATATCTTTAATGATAAAATTCCCTTCTGCTATGTGCTATTTTATATTACGTTAAAAGGGATTCATTCATTTTTCTCTTGTCACTTGCATAATTGGATAAATATTTAACAGGGGCAAGTTGATTAAATTTCTGCTAAAACTATACTCACTACCAAAATATATTCTGAACACCTTAAAAGTTGGTCCGTTAGCCATCAGTGGAGCAGGTGGTAAATCCAATGAGACTTTCCCTCTTGAAGGTCACATGAAGTCCTTCTGCTTTTGAACTTTGCAGAGCCCCCAAAATGAATAAAAACAAAGGATTTTACTCTAATAGAAAATAATAGTTTTAGTAGTTTACACTGCAAAGAGTTTAAATTGGAAGATGGGAACCATGACTGAGGTGACATGTTACTGAATTAATCAAATATGGGAGGCAGTGCTTCTTCTGGTTAAAATGTGAGATAATCGGGGTCAACATTCTCAGTCTTCGCTGCTGAATCACAAAGGCCAGGAACAGATTTGTAAACTCTTTGAAAGGGATTTAACTTATATCAGCAAATACAAGCTGTATATATTCCTTAGGTCCACAGGCCTCATTCTTTCATGATGATATTTGGATGTCCAAATATTTTGCTTTATGCATATCTGTGGAACGTAGGGCTCTGTATGCTGTCAAAACTGCCTTCAAAATTTGTATTCAAAGTAATTTACCAACTCAGATTATTGACATCAAACACAAATACAAACAGGCAATTAACACTTGAAAACACGGGAAAAATTGTGGCTTTACGGATTCATGGGGATTTCAAAACTAGTCTTTTTTTTTTTTCTCATTGCCTCTGTTTCCCTATCTGTAAAATAATATGATGTTAACACCTGTAGATAAAATGCTTCTTTCATTCACTTTTGGATCTTAACATAAAAATCTTTGGAGAAGGGCATATAATTCTTAAACAATTTTGTTTGAAAGGATTACATTATGCAAAATGTCCGTTAAAATAATCACTGACATTTTGTATTTTGACAAAATAGGGTTAAGTATACATTTATCATTTATTGAAACCTCTAATTTGATTACTTCTACTTTTATCTGATTTCCTGTTATCCAGGAGGGTGACATGAAAATCCGGTCATAAGATTTTAACAACCGTAAATCTATAAACCCCTAGGCTCCTAGATAATAAGATAATCAGCGTCTCAATAGGTCTTCTGGTCCATTCCTTTGCCCCAGAAAAATATCAGCTCAGACAGTGCCTTTCAAGTAGATGTTTGTATAGACTGTTCTTAAAATCCTCCCATGCTGGAGATTTCACAGGTTCCTCAGGCAAACTGCATTAATGTTTCCCTATCCTTGCCATGAGATTTGGTCTTATGTCTTCATTATATATATACGCTCAAATAATTTGAGGTGCCATTTTTACTTTTTTCAGATACAATTTATTTTATAAAGTCAGGAATTGGAAATAGATGGATAGGTTTGGGAAAAAAAAATGAAATAGAAGAAAACTTGAATGAGAAATATTTTAATGTATTAAAGGAAGTGTAAAATTTTCCAAGGCTCATATGATCAAACTATTCATGGCCTACAACTATTTAAAGGCACCATACCTCTTCACATCGTGCCATTTCTCCAAATGAGTCTCTGGAGGCACGTGTTTTTCTCCATCAGCTATAAACAGAGACAGCTGAGACTGAAGTGACATTAGATGACCAAATCATATGCTTCAAATTTCACACACCCACCACTCCTTTCTGATCTTTAGTAAAGCTGCTTATTCATCTAAAGGCCCAGTTTTCAGTCTCTGTTCTGCCGGTCTCAGAGATTTTGATTGTCAAAGACGATTTCCATATTCTGGAGTTTGAACTTTTAAGCTGTTTATTTGTAAATGTTTTTCTTTGTGTCACTTTGGACTGGGCTGACTTGCACTCTTACAAACAAGTCCTGGAATAGCCTGGAAGTTTTCATGGGCAGAAAACCAATCTCAGCTGGCACTTTGCATACGGCCACTCCATTTTGGACAGCAAGAAATGTTGCTTGTGTAAATGTGGGCTGATCCTTGCCTGTTGGCCTCACTGTCAAAGAACACTACCAGAAGCATCTAATTTACCAGAATGCACATTGCCTAATTTAAAAAGTTCCAGGAAAGGCCACAGAGAAAGGTCACATTTGGATATTTGACATAATAATCTATGTAAATTAAATTTATCCAGCGATCTGCACATCAGTCTGAAAAATTTTAGGGGGTTCATCAGCTGGAAAAAAAAAATAAAAACAAACAAAAAAAAACCCCAAACATATCTCAATTCTTCATTCTTCTCTTTCAGTCATTCCACTGGGCAGATTAAAACCCTTGCCATATGATTCAGATGGGCAATCACAGAATAGCGTTCTGGGCAATAAGCACTGAATAATTTTACTGGGAACCTGCCAAAGGCTGAAAATTATGGAATAAAAAATGAATGATGAATAAATGAATAAACAAATGTTTGCAGAAATTAGGGTTGATTGCTAAATGATTTGCTGCCTCACAAGTGGGGCTAAATTAATTGTGAGATTTGTTCTGTAATAGAATGATCTGGTGTTTATAGCACCTGACTGAGTGCATGCTGAATTCGGCTGAAAGATTCTCAGCTACTTCAATGGACTTTGAATTAGACCCATGCAACATTATTCGTTGTCATATCATCCTATGCTCTTGGAAGGAATGTTGTCATTATTTTCATTGCACAAGTCGGGAAATTGCAGTACAAACAGAGAATGGCCATGGTCATAGAAAAGTTCACTGATACAGCACCTGACACTAAACGCAGATGGGAAATGGGAAGACAACAGTCATACCCATAAGGATTCATTGTTATATACACAGAAGTAATAATAATCCATAATAATCTGGGATTGATTCATTTGCTGTTGAGTGTGAATAGCAGGCTTTTGAGGACAGAAAGTGAACTTTGGATTACCTACAATATCCCACCAAAGTTATTTTTTCTCCAAGAGCATTTTTTTCTTCCCACAAATTAATTTTTGATCTGCAGTATGAGAAAAAAGTCATCTGCTACCTGAAGTCCTGGGTAATCCTTTCCCAGACCTTCATTTGAAACCAGTAGGTGACAGTTGTACTATTTCACCCAAATTCATCTGTCCTTTTAACCTGCGGGGGCCAAATAGGAAGCAAAATAGCTTTTGCTCTTAACAGATCAAACCAAAGAAAAACAGTGGTGAGAAATGGATTGTGTGCTGAGCTCACTCACTCATTTGAGGGAGGGGAGATTTATTGACTGCAGGAGTCAATAAAATTGCAGCGCAATCTGAGTTTTCATTCTGAGTCCTGAAGTAACTCTCTGAACTTTGGCAGGAACTTCCTGCAGACAAGTTAGATTCCAAAACGTTTGCTAGTTTAAACTGTGGCTAAGCCAAAACAGACACGAAGGGACTAAGGGGCATAAAATATCCCACCCCTGCATAAGAAAAATCTGCCTCGTTCTGCCCCTAGTGTAGAGAGTATACAGCTCTAGACAGCTGGTATATCCTCCTATGAAGGAGGTGAAGATGATGGGAGGGTGTGGGGATCTAGCTCAATCCTTAATTTTCCACTCTTCAAGCCAAAAGGAAGGACGGTCAGTCCAAGACTGGCCCTGAAACTGGATGCACATCTTTTCTTTGTTGTTAATCATTCTAATATTAAGGTCAGAATGGTAATAAAGATATGTATCCCGAAATGACCATAAACAGGATAGAGTCAATGCCTCATGAGTTTGATTCTCATAATGGGTGTAATGGACACTGTCATCAGCTCACCTAAAATTACAAAGGTAGAAGCAAATGTTTGATTAAGTGAGGTGTTATATATAACAAATGAAAATAGCAAACACAATACCCATATTTAACAAAGGGAAAACAAATTCTCCACTAGACTTCAGTTTTATCAATTTGATCTCAATAACATGCACAACTTCAGGAGTCTCCAAGGAATGGAACATTCAAATGATGGAAATAGAGGAGAAATGGCATAAAAATAAAGGTTTCTATAGAGGAACTATGGATCTTTCTCAAATAAAATGAATGTGTGGTTTTCTTTTGGTTTTCTTTTTTTTTCAAATTGGTCAGTGCCCTAGAGCTAAATGTTAATAAAATATTTAGTTGTTGCCACATAAGCTATTTGCTGTTAAGGAGCAGAAAATGGGGATTCCTTCAAGAGCTTTAAAGAGGTAACAAACTGTATTAAAAGAGATGATATGAGGCTGGAAATAGCTTACTGATGGAGGCTGGGTTCATGCATTATTATATTTTTAAACAGTAATCTTGGCATGAAGTATGGGAGATTGCTTATGAAATTTGCTGATAGCATGAAGGAGGAAGGCATCATCAGTGCAGAGGAAAAATTAGATACCATATAGGAAGAAATGGATAATGTAGTCGCCAAGGGTAAAGATGGTTAAATTTCTTACTACAATGTGGAAGCTCATGAGCTGAGGGAATAAGAGCAAGAATTTCATGTATAAACTGCTACGTCATCACTTAGTAGCATCTTAAGGGAAGAAAGATCAGGATATTCTCGTCAATCATAGGAAAAGAGTGTTCAAGAGCTTGCAGCCATGGGAAAAGCAGCTGTGATTGCTCAATGAGGTATTTTCAGTAGAGGTAAGGATTCATTAATTTCTCCACACAAAAGAGAATCGTGATGAGAACTCACCTGAAATTGTATAGATAGTTTTGACGTGCAAGTTCAGAAAAGAAGTAATAAAACTGGAACAAGTTTAGCGATGAACCTTTAGAGAAGGAAGATTGAATAATTCGTAAATGAGGAGGCTGACACTATGTCTACACCGTATTCGCAGGCAGCTCTGAGGACATGCTATGCCTACCTCCAAACCAACCATAAGCTGTATGCTCACAGATAATGAGGCAGCAACTTTAAGATTATACAGGCTGCAGCAAGTCACACTGTTTTAGCAGAGATTTGATGCCTCACTAATATAATTCAATGGCTTGAAGCATCAGCAGAGAGACCTGGCATCTCCCTAAAGTGAGGGCAAAGGGATGCTTGGGCTATAAAATCCTATAAGAAGACATTGCATTATTTAGTTGAGGTCAAGAGGAGGAAAAATTGGTCGAACTATTTAGGATATTGTAGATAAGAATGGTAAAGCATGCTATTTAAGCCAAGCAACAACTCTGGCACCAAGTCAAGTGTGTCCAATGAATGTATAAAAGGGCTGTTTGGATGTTACTGCTTGAATGTCAACAGTCTTTTCTGGTCCTGTGCTCATCTGAAGCTCGATTTTTCTCTATACTATGGGTGCCTCTTGCAAGATACAAGAAGTAGTAAATGACCTTAACAGTAGATGTGTTTTGGAAAACACTATGTTTCTGTTTACTTCTGTCACTTATGCAAGTTTGGCTGCTCCTGCTCCTTTGGCAGCCCTCACTGCCTTTACTGAGCTTTCTTCCCTAACCTGGCTGTCAGCTCTGCTGTCACTTCTGCTAGAGTTGCTGCCATCACCAACATGCTTTTGGTGGCCATGCTGGGTAGGATAATGGGAGACTAGGGGACTTTCAGAGTGCAGAGGATTGAAGTAGGAGGCTCCCTGGTGGTACATTCAAAGCTTGATTCAGCTGCTTAATCATAGGCATCAAGTGGTATTTGGGCTGCCCAGCAGCTGCCTGCCCAGAAGGGTACAGCTGTCCTATGGCCTTCATGTCATTTCTTCATTTCTGTCTGTCCTGTATGGATGTCTTATGTGCCCAAGACCACCTCAAACAGTGTCAGAGGCCTATGCAGAGGTAGCCGAGTCAGTCAGCTCTTCAATGTCTCTGCTAACCATTAAAGCACCATTACATCTCTGCTTTCACTCAACTTGAATTCAATGTTTATGGTTGTTCTGGAGGGAAAAATCATCATTTTACATGCAGAATGGTACAGAGATAGAGTGGCCTTCTTGAAAAAATCAGGGATTGTTTCAAGAGATACATGCACTTGAGAAAGGGGGAAAGGAGAGAGGAGAGACCCCCATCATTGGACTTAGTAGTAGGACTGAAAAGGCCAAAAGGGTCTGAATCATAGAATAGGTCAAAGTCTTCAAACTTGTACATCTGATATTAAATATGACAGCAGTTTAAATTCTCCGAAAATCAAACCTCCTATTAGGTTCCTAGTGCTAGGAAGCCAAAATCTTGACAACTGACCTGTGCAGGACTAGAATTAGAGTTGAACTATGGAATCATCATAGCATGTTGTTACCATTATTTACCAGCTCTGAAAGTAGTGTGTGACAGCTGTGAAAGTAGTCCATATTAGACATTTAAATTCATACTACAGTCAGTCCTTTTCTCTTAAGCTTTCTGGAAATACTTGTATAAGTGTTATTTAATGGATTTTACACACTCTTTAAAGATTAACTATTAAGATTTTAGAATTAAGAAAACTATAAAAGAAAGGCCCATGTTCTCTCTGTATTGGTGCAGCTTTTTCATTCATACAACTATATCAGCTTAGACCTGGCCTTCTGACATTCCTATCTTTCCAAGACTGTGCAATCTAATTATAAGCAAGACAAATAGGGAAAAAAAAAAATCAAACAATGGAAAGAACAGTAGATGAGAATAAATATTATTCAGTAGTACAGCTGTTTAGATTTGTTACCTTCACGCCTTAGAGATTCCATTAGGTTTCCAACACAGACTGCCTGGCTGCTTTTTTCGTAGCCTACTAGTGCACTAAATATCCATAGACATAAAATGTACAAAAAAACTCTTCTAAGCCAGAGGGAATAGAACTGTAAATGTGTAAAACTCTACGTCTGTGTATATATGTCACATCTGTTAAAAAGGAAAGTATAGTTCCTTGATTGCCTATACAAGCTCCATTTACTAAACAGCAAAAGTACCAGTCATACATTTTTCAGTGAGCATTACATTGGCCAAAGGTCGCAAAAACAATTTCAGAGGCAGCCTGCCCACATTAGTTTCTTGAGATCTTGATTACAAATTTATAAGAGACATACCCTAGACATTGAGAGATGGTCTCAAAGATTACTGTCCTTCCTGCCATCTGCACACTCCACTGGGAACATTAGAAACCCTGTCCATCAACCAAAATAAACAGCTCTTCTCATGAACAGGCCCAAAGAATGCCCTATAAATCATACCTGTCAAAAATGCTAGTAGCATTGCAGAAGACAGAAATCAATCCAAAACTCATTAGTTCACCTGACAAGTGCTTAATCTCATATTGTTTAATGCCGACCTGAACAACTCAGAATAGAACCATGCAAAGCAGTGGCTGGACTTTCTATTATAGAAACTTTTGCAGTGATTATAGCTTAATCTTTCTCTCAAATCTTCTTCCTTTTCAGTCTCCTTTTCTCTATATCACCTGCCAAAAGATATTGACTCCAACAGAGTTTTCTTACTTCTGAAGGGATAGATACCTCATGATTGCATCACTCGATAGCATGCAAGACCGTACATCTACATTTTGCAAAGGCAGGTGTACATTTTGCAATCCTGCTAAGCGGGATAAACAAGGATGGATTGGATTATATACGGTATTGTTTGAAGAGGTTGCCAAGCAGAATGGGTATACTACTAACTTTTTATTAGATTTGTGCTAAATCTTTTAGTCTGCCAGCGTGGAATAAAGTACAAAATAATTCCTAGGTCATATGGGATATCAGGAAAATGCAAGTACAGAAAGTAGATGTTGTAAGTCAAGGTGTTCTTCATCCTCAGGGCTGTGGAACAAGACGTATTACAGACTCACGTGGAACTAATATTTTGTAAATTCCTTAAAATATTAGAGGAATGTGTAGTTTGATTTCTGTGGCTTTATTCTAGTGATTTAAATGTGACTAGGGACTGTTATTCTGCACTCAGACCTGCTGGTGTGGAATGGTTTGCACTCACGTTATGGGACTCCTTGATTCCCCAAGAAAGGATGTACGCTTATTACTAACTCTTCAAGGGCTGTTTAGGAGAGCCATAAATGCCACTGACCAAAACCATGCCTGGGATGATTCCAACAGTTTTAACAAAGCAGATGGTTGACTTCCAGTGTAGAGATGAGTTCACTAGTAAATAGTTAATCTTACTGTTTCTGTTTAGTTTACCAGCATATGCAGAGCTGTAGTATCTAAGATCTCAAAAGTGAAACTACTACGTCCACATGTAAGAAAACATTAAATTTTAGGAAGAAAGACATTATTCTGAAATGGCCTTCAAAGTGACACTACCAACATCCACTTATAAGTGGTGGTTTTATTTCTCAGTTTGCACAAAATATAAACTGAAACTTTAGCAGCCATATCACCTCTGGAGAATGTATTATGCTGTTATGAACTCGAGTGATGAATATTTGACATACTGCTTAGCACTCTGATATCAGGTGGCCCTTTGGATCTACAGACACCACAGAAGAAGCAGCAATTCAAATCTGAATCAAAGAATGCATACAGCCAGTCATAAGCAAAGCTAACCGCACTGCACAGTAACGTCCCATATAAATACTGTGAAGAGCCAACTTGTAAAGAACATGTTCCAGTCAGGCCACAAGACACAAAGCTGGTCTGGCTTGGTGTAATCACTCTGGATTTTGAATGTCAGAGCATATGTTGTAAGAAGTAGCCCTGTCTTTTGCTGTGTGCTTTAAAGTGTTGTGCATACAGCTATAATTGCTATTATTTTTTTTTTCTTCCATGTTAAAGGGTAGGTTCAATTTTTGAAGCAACAGAACTCCTTATCAGTGTTGTGTATCCTTGCACATGGTACCTTCCCTGCATCTCATGGATTTTGCTGGAGTCCGGCATTAGACCCAAATCTGGAATTGTAGCTTCTAATGAATTTCTTCTGTTCTTTTAGTCTAATGGGTCTAAGATGTGTGCAACGAAACTGGCTGTAATGAGGACTGAATATCTAAGACCTTGTTTTAGGATGGTGGGAAGATGGGTAAGAAGTTTTCTGGAAGAGAATGTGATTTGAGAATCTGAGTGTAGGAATATTGGGTTTGGAACTGGGGCGGGTGGAAGAGAGTCTGGGTAGATTTGTGAGTCATTGACTGGAAAACAGCTGAAAGGAGATGAAGATACAAGGGAGGAGTCTGGTGCAAGGGCTGGACCAGAACAGGGCGAGAAAGCATAGTCAATTTTTACTTCAGAGAGATCGTATCAAACATCTAAGGACATCCATCAGAATCTGATAGCAGATGCTCAGGAATAATTTACAGCCTGTGCTAGTTTAGGAACAACAAGTTCTGTAAACATATCCCCTGTCTGCTTTTTACAGAGCAAAAGGAAGAGAGAAAAGCAGAACAATGCAATGAGATTATAAAATGCTATAGGAGTAGGAGTTAAGGAAATAGATGTAGTGGGTGGTTGCTGTGATAGGCCCAGAAGAGCATGAAAACCCTGCTTGATGATGTAGCTTCTAGATCAATGGGTGATTTTTAGTTCACTATGATTCTCCTTCTCACATGGCTTATTTTTAGGGGGGAGGGTGTGTGTGTGGAAATGGCGCTTCCAATTTAATAGTGTCTGTAATAATCCTTACAGACTTTACAGGTCTTGTCCTCTCACTCCTTTACTCCCATCTCTATTCCTAAGCCATCTTCTCCCCCATATTCTTCAGCTTTCATTTAGGAGCTGCTTTCCCCAGGGGATCTGACCACTGGTGCTCCTAATTTCTGAGTTATTATTTCCCCAGGCTCCTGTCCACCGCCAGTTCACAACTCCCATCAGTCAGTACGGCCATCAGCCTCCCCCACCTGCCCCTGGTTTTTCTGAGCAGCATTGTCCCCTTCTCCTTCCCTTTGTACTGGAGTATCACCTGTACCAGCCTCTTGCTGGTGACAGTTCATGCCCTTTCTCCACCGCAAAACTGCTCAAATATCTGTGTCTTCATGCTTTTAGCTCACAGATGTGTTTTGTCTTCATGTCCTGGTTTCAGCTTNTTCAATGTCTTGCTATTCCAGGCAAGAGTTTGTATGGGTTCCCTTCCCTCATTTATACCCTTCCTAAGATCCCTTGCAGCCTGCTTTTTCTTCCCTCCACGCAATCATCACCCACCTTACCTCTGTCCCTTTTAACAGGGAGATTTGCCATAAGTTTTTGGATATTATGAACTCCTATTTACCTGGAAGGAAGCAAGGAGGGCAAAGATGTGTAAATGCACAATTATGTTATAGTTGGTATCCTCGGAGGAGTTCCAGATGACACAATGTTTTTTTTCTTCAATTGTATTGACTTAAATAACAAATATTCACTGCATCTTTGGGGAGAACATCCCACTTAAGGATGGATTAAAAGTTCATATAGGGGCACTGATGACAGAACTGGGAGTTTTTAGAGTAGCTAGGAAATTTGGTCTCAATTTTGCTTCCTTTTTTTTTGCAATATATAATTTTAATAACAACAACAACAGCAAATATAAAAGTAATAATAGAACCTTCATCCTTGGAGATATTCAGAACTCAACTGGACAAGGTTCTGTGCAACCTGATTTAATTAAACCTGCATTTAGCATCAGGCTAGATTAGATAACATCCAGAGGTCCCTTCTGACCTTAATTATTCTATGAATCCGTGATTAGTAGCTGTTAATAGCAAAGGCCCTGAAAATGAAGATTTGAAAAATGCACAGGGAATGAGATGATTATTTACTATACCTTTTTGTGGGTCTTGAACTTAGAATAAATTATTTACTGATATGTAGGCATGATGTTCTTTAAATCAGGGGATAATTTCTTTTCCCAAGGGGGAGAAGGAACTATAATTTTACTTTAAGCACATGCCCAAATGCCATGGAAATCAATGGGATTTGAAAATGTGCCTGATGTTAGGCATGTGTTACATATTTTCTGGACTTGTAGCCTATGGTGGGGAAGCAATATTAATAACAGGAAAAGGCAGTTCCTAGAGATTAGAAAGAGATTACATCTCTCAGTACTTCACCTTGGAAAGTCTTTTACCATTCCTCAGAAAACAACACCATTATAATGAAAAGTCTTCCCTTGGTGACCCTTGAAATCTTATTAGTAAATGGAATCTTTCCTTCCCCAGGGGCTTGATTGACTAACAGCAATGGAGCAATTCTTGCAAAGTTCACAGGGAGGGAGCCTAACTCTTGTGTTGCTCCTTGCGTTGTGGGCAACAAGAAATAAAATAGTGCCCGTGTATTTATGTCCCATGTTTCCTTTTATGCTCCTCCATTTCCAACCGGATTCAAAAGATGTTTCTCCAACACTGGAAAAACTTTAAGCATCCTGCCTTGTAATTGAAAGAGAAAACTCACATCTACTATCATTAAGCAATAATTATTTTGTTTTTCTAGGGAGGATTCAGTAAGATAAACACTCACAGATAAATAAAGTTCTAGGGCTTCAGGCCAAGATATTTATTGACTTAGAAGGTACTTATCTCTTAGTTCACTCCCATGTAAAAAATATAATGATAGTAATTATGCTAAAAAACAGATCACTTTTTAAATTATTTAAAAGTGCTCTTCCAGAATTTAACAGGATGATAATTGCTCCAGCAGCTTTTATGACCTGTGGGGAAAAAATTAGCCACAGGGAAAAGGAAGATCCCAGCCTGCTCCTTCTATTTCGTTCTTACTTATTTATTTAATTATTTTTAGGATGGCATCTTCATTTCAAACACAACAGGCATTTGGGGAAATAGAGCGAATTCTGAAGATATGAAAATGACGGTTACTCTAAAAGCCCCAAAAGAGAGAGATACCAGAGAATTGTCAGATTGAGTACCTAGATAAAACTTAGACATAACTAATACTTGTAGCTCAGAATCTCAGTATCTCAGAGAAATTTAGACACCTGAAAATTATTCTTCCTTATTCCAAAATAGAACATAATGTCACAGTATGAAAATTCCTACTCTGTTTTTATGTATAATTAACATATTTCCTATTCTGATTTTTGTTTAGCTGTTCCATGTTGTCATTTGCTGCTGTACTGGGCACTGGTGAGGCTGCACCTCGAATGCTGTGTTCAGTTTTGGGCCCCTCACTACAAGAAGGACATCGAGGTGCTGGAGCATGTCCAGAGAAGAGCAACAAAGCTGGTGAAGGGCCTGGAGAACAAGCCTTGTGAGGAACGGCTGAGGGAGCTGGGGTTGTTTNTAACAATTCTATGATTCTATGATTAGTAGTGTAAAGTCAGTCTTGTAACAAAGATCACATTGTTCTTTGAGCTTGCCTTCTCAAATGCAACACTCAAATGTCCTGGGAAATATGAAACAAAGTGTTTTGCTTTTATTTTTATATACCTGTTGGAAAATAAAAAGTAATCCATATGGACAAGTATAGATAGGGAAGAGATCAGAGGATCAAGCTGACAGAAATTTCCTCAAGGGGACTAGAAAGCCTGTAAACTGCCCCTTTCCCAGGACATCCTTCACATCTCCTGCTTGCTTTTATGAATTCCACCTGTGCTTTTATTAAACATGTTCTAAAGGAACTTAATCAGATTATCTCAGGTTGATGTAAATACTCGGCCTGAACTAAATTGTTTCAATTTGCTGAACATTATAAATAAATAAACAGAAATGCTGATCCTAAGTGGTGTTTGCTGTTCTGATTTGATTTCATTTCTGACCTGAAAAAATCAATTACTTCCACAGTCAAGTTTTATCCTCACTTCTCCTCTAACTTCATACTTAGGTTAATGGACTGTTGAGTCAGAAGGGACCACTGTGTTAATGTAATCTGACCGCCTGTGCAGCACAGACCATGGGATTTCCTTGCACTAATTCCTGCCCGTACTAAAATACTTCTTTATTAAACAGGAAAAAAAAAAAATCATCTAGTCTTAATTCAGTTTTATTTCTCATTGTAAAAACCTCATCACTACTCTGAGGAATTCATTCCAGCCAGGACTACCTCTGCATGCAAGTGGGTGTGAGAATTTTTAAATATATGCATATATACCATCAAATAAATTGTGTTTGGGTTGTGGGTATGGTGGAGTTTTTTTGTTTGGATTTTCTTAATTATTTTTTTTTTCCTCCAGTGCGCACAGGTTCATTTAGACTGTTCTCAAGGAATATTAGCCTACTCTGACAACTAAACCCACAGTGGAAAAAACAGTATCTCTTCCCTAAATTCTTTCCCGAGTCTGACAATTTTAAACCGTTAGCTGTTATTTTTCCTATTCTAAAAGAGTAGCAAATTTAAAGAATAGGCCTGCACAGTAAAACACCATTTCAGAGATAACTAAAAGTGGAAGCATTGTAGCTGTCAGTTTACATATTTTTTACAGCAAATTTAGCCCAGATATAGGTGTGTAGTGATGTTACTACACTGCTTCCAGGACAGAGAGTATCTCTGCATGGCATTATACTATACTACATAAATGTATTATCTCATTTAGAGACAACCCTGGCATCTCTGCGTGGGGTGCTGTTGTATCAGGTAGGTAGCTTTGTGCTGAGCTCTTCAGGGCAAGAACTGTCTTTTCATTATACGCATGTATGTGTAACTGCCTTTCCCTGGGGCCTCTAGGTATTGCTGTGCCAGAAATAAATTATAATAATGAATAAGTGACCTGGACACATACAGTCCAGGAATCTCTGATGTATGCAAATGGAGTTCAGTGCAAAGGGCTAACACTAAATCCAGACGATAAAGTTAACTTATAGTTCTATCCTGTGCATTTTAAATTTTATGTGAGCTTGTTATGCAGAACATTTTGCCCCACCAGGAAAAAA
>VZTL01078252.1:7113-21619 GCA_013400535.1 Scopus umbretta
GTTAGTCTTTTTGCCCAAGTAACCAGTGATAGGACGAGAGGTAATGGCCTCAAGTTGCGCCGGGGGAGATTTAAATTGGATATTAGGAAAAATTTCTTTACTGAAAGAGTGGTGAGGCATTGGAACAGGCTGCCCAGGGAGGTGGTGGAGTCCCCATCCCTGGAGGTGTTCAAAAAACATGTGGATGTGGCATTTCGAGACATGGTTTAGTAGGCATGGTGGCGTTGGGTTGACAGTTGGACTAGATGATCTCAGAGGTCTTTTCCAACCTTAATGATTCTATGAGTCTATGGTTATGGTGTGCGATGTGTCATGTCCCCCCCCATTTGTACATTAATGTGAATACCTCAAAATTGGCACAGCTGCTTAGGTAATTGTCTCAAGTCTTGAAAATTTAGCTGTTGAGATGTGTCATAAGTATTCAAGGTGATAATCTCTGGAACCAAGAGAATTCATTCAGTTTTTAAGAATTACTCTTTTCCCTGTCTTAACCTTATGCTAGGGAAAATGTGTTTCTGGGCTAGGGCTTGTTTTTTAGTGAGTGGGTGGTGCAGTGGGTAAACATAATATCCTTTTGTCTCTGGGTACCTGAACTCTTACATCAGTCTTCAGCCACAAGTCAAATGAGTCCGATGACCTCATTCCAGGTCCTAGCAGACATCTGTCCACATCACAAGCCCATCAAGGCTGGCAGAGTCCCGGCCGCTGGCAGCTTGGGCTCGGGTAGTGTCCAGTGCTGGAACAGCAAGGGTTGCAGGTGCGTTGGCAGAATCGTGTTGCTGAAGCTTGTGTGCTGCCTGCCTGCACAACGCTTGGCTCTACTTCTTGCTACCAGCTTGGAGTCTTACTTTTCAACTCCAGTCAGATGAAAACATAAAAGAAAAAAGCAAAATACACTTGTCTTTAGCTTCATGTGTAACTTTTACACTGTTATTTTTGCAGTCCTCTGTGTGGGTCTTTAAGCATTGCTTGAGGCTGCTTGGTGCAGCTCAGCACATGCAAAATAAGAATTCTCATTTACCAGCGTAAAGTCACCTTTAGGATGGCATGAAAGTCAATTTTCCACATGCTCGGAGAAACGGTTGTGTTACCAGCTTTACACAATGACTTATATCTGGCAAGAGCTTGCAAAATAGTCTCTCTGGCTGATTGTCAAAAATTACATCATATTGGAGTAAACTGCTTTTAAATCAAACATCCATTATTCATGTATATTAACTGCTTTTTAAAATTTTTTTTTTTACTGGCTGTTTTGTGTATGATTTACTCTTTTTCTTTCTGTCTGATTGTCTGTCTGTCTCCCTCAGCTGCTCCTTTTAAATCTTAGCTCATCTTTAAATTTATGGAGCCAGAACACTTACCTCTGCGTGCAAGTATCAATATGCTGACCTTGCATTTGTTAATAGTAAAATTTTTTTGTTGTTGTTGCAGTGCTATGTACCATATTTACAGTAGGCAATTCAATACATTTGCACTGGAAAACTGTGCCCCTGAGGCTTGTAAACTTTGAAAATACTCTTTTTCCATGTCCCTTTAGAAATAAAATTCAAACTTGCAGCAGTGTGTACCATATGTTGTACTTAATTTGATAACTTCTGCTGCAAATGCAGATGAAATAGCCTTATTACTTTTGTAGATACCTTTTGAATTGAATGGTTTTTACCTGAGCAAAAAACAGATCCCTTTTTATTCATGGTGGACTTGAAATTTCATGACCGTTTATTTGGTTGGCAATATTTGTGTGTATTCAGGCAGTGTTTTTTCTGGTTGGCAGAGGGATGGGCAGAAAGAAAGGGGGAGAAACATAATCTGAAAATAAATGCAAATTCTGTTCCCAATCTTGCTGCTTGTTCCTCTGCCTCTTTGAGCAACACAGTTGTTTTTATTTTGATCCTCTGTCTCTAAAATGACAGGTGGAAACCTCTATCCTAGATGGTTCTTTCTGAGAAAGTGGTTCTTTAATGTATCCTGTGTGTTATTCAGTAAGGAAAAGGATGTAGGTTTTGAGTGTGGTTTTACAGTATACTTTTTGCTTATATTTATGATACTCTTCAATACTTAATCCAAATAAGAACTAAATACACTGTATGTACAGAGTGCTTTGCCCAATTCTGAGAGACAGCTCAGTTTTTACTAGCCATGCTGTGTGGTAACTTTTGACAAGAAGCAGGAATGCAATTGCAGAGGGAAACTAGCTATTTCACAAAGCAGTTTTCTGCTGGCTTTCAGCCAGGACAGTGGGTTGAACACCACTGCTCTTATTGAAAGTACCACAGGCTCTTTGATAACAAGTGCTTGGGGATTTGTTGTTTTAATGTTCCATCCAAAAAAGACATCTCCAACAACACAGGATCCCAAAACACCTGCTGGGGTATTGGACATGGATGGAAGAGTTCCATCAACAGCATTTCCTTCAATTCCTTGGTTTTTCTTGGAACTATCTCAACCAGAGTACATCGACCACGCTTGACCTCACTTAGCTGCAAGATGTAACAACGCTCACAGCTCAGCTATTCTGGCTGCAGAGACTTTAATTCTTTATGAATTAACTTAGTCTTCTTTCTTGAGTTCTTGGACAGCATTTAAAGAGAGTTCCCCGTACCTACTGCTCTGCAGTTTTGTGAAGTACAGTAACTTTTCCTTTCTTCCTCTCCTTGTCTCATGCATTTGCCAGCATCTCGGTGCATCTATCAGAGAACAGTGGCCACGGGCTGAGACTTGCCCAACTCGCGCAGTAAAGAGGGAAATTAGTCTAATGCACTGCCTTAACAAAAGAGAGAGTATGAGCATGAATAATTAATACCACTACTCTGTGGCAATTGGATAAAATGAAGTCCCATTTGCTCAGCCTTATTAAAAGAGAGAGAGGGGGGAGAGATGGTAAAGGTCGTTAAGGGACTTGTAACATGGAAAGAATCGCCTCAGAGATGGATAATGTGTTTTCTAATCTCTGTGGTCTTTAACTAAACATAATGGTAAAGGTACTCTGGCTATTTCTGGCTTGTTGAATTATTAAGCATTCTGGGAGATTGCTTGGCTCTTACCCAATAACTTAGACTTTTTCATTTCAACAATGTTAATAGGTAACACTTTTTATTTTGTGTGTTAGAACCTGATACATCTGCATGGAGTATTTAATGCTTTTCCTCCCTTGTGTCCCCAAAGTCCCAGTGGGGGAAGGGGATGCTCGTTAGTGTGTTATCCCAGGGTACTTCATTTCACACCCAAATGCTCTTGGTTCACTTACCTTCAGTTCAGTACCTATTAGGTCACTGGGCTTGGGTGTCCATTATAGGATTATAAATATCTTTAAAAGGGTAATCCCTTTGCAGTGTGCATTATAGGATTATAAACCTCCTAAAGATCTTATGCTTTATCTGCCCTTTAACATGCAGGCCCTTATTTCAAGTCCCTATTGACCAGGTATTTTCATTCTTTCTCCTTGGCCTTTGTAAAGAAAATCCTTGTTGCCTTGGGATATTATAGGAGAGCTCATCAGAAGTGTTCTAACAACTTCAAAATTGTCATCAGTATGCTTTTAAAACCCCTGTCTTCAAGAAATCATTATTCAGACTTAAAAAAGCATTCTGAGTTCTTTTTGTTTCTTTGCCTATCAGTTTGTCAGGATAAGGTTTTGAAATTCATTTGCAGACCATAAAATTGCTCAAGACAAAAGTTGAATTTAAAGATGGGTAAAACCTGGATACCAAAAATCACAAAGAGAATCTTTCTTCCAGTGATAGGGCTAATTGGCTAGAAATACACGTATGTTTTACAAAATTTAAAAAAAAAAAAAAAAGCAACCCAGCAATCTTTACAAGAATAGAGACTGACGTGAGAAGAGAAGGAATTGGAGGGGGTAGGAAAAGATAAGACAAAAGCTTTTCTTCCAGTTTTGTGGATCTGAACCTTTTTTTTTTTTTTTCAGACTCTCTTTCTTAGATGCAAATGCTTTAAATTGGTGGCCCTCTACAAGTTACATGAGGAGAAATAAATAATTTTTTGGTTGGTGCTACCTACATATGAGGACTGCCACAGGTCTAAAATTGAGACTGCAAGCAGGAGAATATGTAATATTTGCTCCAGTGTAAAAGAGGGGAATCTTTAAATGCTATGTGGAAGTAATTTTTCATTATAGTATTTCATGGCCATCACTGAATTTTCAAGTATGTATCATATGTTTATAGGATAGATGGGAGCTATGGTCATTTAGATAAATTAATAGTTTATGGATGTTCACTTTAAGTGTTAGCCCCAGGGGACTTCTGAGAAAGCAGCATTTGGCCCTCTTCTCTCCAGAGTTTTAACATACAGCTGGGAAGGGCTGGTTCAGAGGCTCAACTGGGAACTGGAATACGTTACTGTTGACCGCTTGTTGTTCATAAGTTGAATTCAGCAGTGTATTGACTTTGTCTTCTGTTCAGAACTTTGGAAGGAGAAATTTGGTTGCCAGGCACAGATATTAATTTCCTTTGCACTGAAAACTGTGCGAAGTACCTTTGCCAGAATGTCATTATCTCTGGGTTTGGTTAGTGAGCTGTTGGAAGCTGTGCTGCAAGTGAGAAAACGTTGTAAATTGATCTTTACCTTGAAGACTAACATTTTTCATACAATTTGTAGCAATTTTTTTTGTAAGTATGGAAGTTCAAATTCATTTTTTAGGAACTTTTATGCCCTAAGTCTCCCTGCAAAGGTAGAATCTTCTTGCTTTACAGAGCTTGGGTAAAATTGCTTTGGTTTTTTGGGTCTTAAGGATGAAAAATTACACGCTAAAGACTGGTATTTGAGGCAGATAGCTTCACAAAGACAAGTCTGGGAAAGGGAACTAGTTGGGAGATTATAAATATTATAAGAAACTGAGGAAGTCGGGTATGAATGTGTTGATTCTAATAGGGAGCTGATAATATGTCTGAATAAAACCATGCCTGCTCTTTAATTGCGAGAACTGACAGGTGGAGGAAACGCGCAAATTCGCTGCCTTTCTTTGCAGCATTCTTAGAGATTTTTAAAGCTTCACTTTTGTTGCCTAGATGCATCCATCACAAAATGATCCCCTCCTGCTCTCTTAATTCCGACCTTTTAGATGCTTACTAAAATAGCATAGATAGGGGGTAAAAGGCCAGGCAGCATTACTGTCACTGTTCTGGCAAACGTTAAAATAATATGTACAGGTAGTGTAATATTTATTAAGCTGCATGTGGATATAATCAGAAAAGTAGAAGTTAAGAATATTGATGTGATATTGACATAGCCACGCTGATGTTGCCATGGAAGCCAGAAGTTTTTTCTGATGTTTTAACTACCATTATTCTTTACATGGTCGTAGGTTTATTTTAAATTAAAGGAGCATCACCATGAAATTCAATAACGTTTGTCAAGGTACATAAGACCAGGTACTGTGCTGAGCTCCACTGGGCTTTGACCAGTACACTTTTCTATTTCTAAAAATACTTGCTTTTCTAAATTGGAAGGCCCAAATAGATAAATCTCATCTGGTCCCACAGGAAAGACAGTGAATGTGATTAAACTGATTGGTGTGCGAAGGAGAGGAGGGTGAACAGACAGGAAACAACTCGTACCTCTTTTCCAGTCTCTGGTCAAATCGTCTTGGATGTTGCTTAAAATCAGAGTTGTTTTTATTCCTTTCCCATCTGAACTGCCACTTCAGATGTAATATTTTTCTTAATCTGTTCCTGCCGCACGATCTGTACAAAAGCTATCAGCACGGCCTGTCAGCGCTGAGTCAGTGTTCAGTTCTGCTCTGCTCTCAATTTTTGCTGTATTTGATTGAATCTTTCTTGCACAGTCCATCTGTCTAAACCTTCTAAATGTTTATTCTGTTTACTTTTACTAGTCTTTCAAATATTAAAATTGATGAAGAAACTATTTGCTTTTCCATGTAAGACTTAAAAATTTGACCTGGAGAAAATCTGTATTGCTTGCTTTACCTACCTGAGAGCTATAGCTATCTGATACTGGTTGGCAAGAGCCTCGCATCCCTGCTTTTTGATGGATTCCATTGTGAAACTTGATTTCCTTATTTCTGAGGGTGGTGTTGCCCTTCTTAATAGGAGTAGATCTGTATCTTGGTTATGTATTAGCATATTGAGAAACGAGTCCTGCAAACCATCTCTGATGGTAATGACTGCTCTACTTTATGCTGCAGCAATATGTAGTTGTCGTGCTTATGCTACATTTAGCCGGTGTTTTTTCCCTTTCTGCCAGATTCTTCTTTACAATCTGGAAACAAGTCAGTGTCTGAAGAAGATGGGCAACTCGATAGGTGACTTTACATGTGTCAACCTCCAGAACAGTCCTCCAAACATGCTTGTTACAGGCAATAAAGACAGAAGGTAGGTATTACCAAGAGCTGTAACCCATCTCAAATTAGCTTACTTCCTGTCCCGCTGTCCTACATCTGGACCTGCTAGAATTTTTCTTCTCTAATGTTTCAAATGCAGCCTGTGTGAACTTCAGGAACAAAATATTAGGTAATAGTTGGATGTGGCTGCCAGTTTGCTTTGTTTCAGAAAGCTCCATGGGAAGACTTTCTTTTTAAGCCATTTGGTGGACACAGTTGGTGTACAGCCCAGCGAGACCACTTGGAATATCTTCCACTTCCCCACCACCACCCGCAAAATTAGTTTGGCATTTAAAAGCTCACTTTCTGATATTAAAAAAATAACCTAAGGGATGAATCGTGTAGGATGAGATGGGTCCGTCTGCCAAATGATGTCAAGAGTGTATTTCGGAACACTGTGATGTCCCTCAGGTGACAAAAAAAAGAGACTTTCATATGAACAGATTCCAGCTTCTATTTAGCTGATTAGCAGCTTTCTCTTTAACTCCTTGGCTTGGGGAGTAGGATTTTCCCAGCACAATATCTGGTGCCAGGAACGGACGCACTGGGAACAGTCAGTGCGAAAGGATTAAAGTGCTTAAAAGGACCCTTTGAGTCCAATTTTTAGATTTTCTTTTTTTGGCTAGTTATTTGTGGGGTCTGATCCAGTGCACCAAAGGAGATGTGGGATGGCGAGGAGCCAGTGTCTAATGGCTCCCTGGTCCTTCCCTCCTCCTTTCTGCGCTGGGCATCAGGCTGCAGGTGGTGGTCTGATGTGGTGGTGGGTATCAGATTGTAAGGCGGATACTTCCCTTTGCCAAATCCCAGACCTCTGTCCCGCCAGTGCAGCAGCTTGCAAAAATGATTATTTTGTCAAACAGCTTTTTTTCCTTCTCAGTGAATAGGCAATGCAAGCAAACCTCACACTTCTCAGCAAAGAGGATAAAGGATATATCTGAAGTTTGACACTTGTAATTGAATCTTTGGGAGTTTTTTCCTCTGAAAGCAGATAATTGATTTTTTTTCTAAAGCACCCCAGTAAAACTACCTCCAGTTTTGATCTCTTGTACAATGATGGAAGAGTAGATAAAGTTGGTATCCCTTAAGTGAGATTGAAATTTACTCCCTTCATACTAGAGTAAATGTCTGCACCTTTTCCCCTCCAGAAAGCTTTTCAGTTTTTCAGCTCAAGCCCTGACTGAGTTCAGGGGTTGGCCGTCACTAAAACAGCAAGAAGTTAGGAGTCAATAATTCAGCAAATAAGTTTGGTATACAGAAGACAAGACCGTGTGTATCTTGGAGGTCAGTTCCTCATGTGGTGCTGCATGAAGGGTATTAGTAGGCACTGGGCATCCACAGTTGGGATGTGGCTTGAACCTCCATAGCCCTATTACAGAGCAAGTGTACTAAATAGGGACCTTGCCATGTGAGTGCAAATTGCTGATGACCAGTGGGGAAATGTATTGCTCAAATTAAATATAGCACTTTCATGATTTTACTAGTATATGCTATTCTTTTATTCAAAGACATGATTTTGAAAAGTAACACAGACCACCCTGTTGAAGTGAAATGTTTTTGGTAGGGCCTATGAAATCTCTTTCTATCAAAAAATACTCCAGAAGCGTTGCTGATGTATTTGATTACTTAGCTGTGCTTCACACTGGCAAGAGATCTGGTAACAGGGAGCATGTGCTGATGCACTGCACAACAGCAGCCTTTTTCTTGATGGAACTTAAGATGGTGAATAGCATTAGGAAAGCAAACATATGGCAAGCCCGGTGTATACCTTTGCTGAAAAGTGTGGATCAGAACATGTATTCCATGCTCTCCTAAAGGCAAGTGAGCTAAGATAGCCTAACAGGAGAGTCAAAGCCTGGTCATTAGAATACCTTCCTTACAGCTCCCTTGAACTCGGATGGATTTGATGTGCTCCCACTGAGCCCAGCTGTTGAGGCAGGAGATGGAGGGCCATGCCAGGTCTGCATTAGAGCATCACATTGGATTTGCAAAATGCTTCTCCCCCCCATTCCCCCTTTTTTTTTTTAAACACATCTAAACAACTGAAGTGTGCCTCTGATTCTTCCAGGGGTGTGCCAGAATGGACACCTGCCTGAAACCTGGGCCCTTGCTAATGAAATAACCAGGATACAATCAGATCTTGGTTTCCAACTGTGCTTACCGAACAGAAGAAGCTTTGATTGTGGTGCAGGACACATGCAGTAAGACAGGGAGGGTGCTGGGTGTGAACACTTCCAAAATACCCCATCCTAACCCAAAGCATAGCTCTAATATGTAGCCAAAGCTTCTCTCTGCTGGAGTTAGAGAAAGCAAGAAGTCCTTTTCACCATTAGCAACCGTTGTGATGGGGTTTTCCTAAGGGTGAGTGCGGAGCCACACAAAGCATGCTCCTCACTCTGTTCCAGCATGTTTTTCTGTATGTCAGATGGATGTTGCTCTGTTGGAGTTTTGGACTGTTCTCTTGCCTTTTATTTCAGTTGCTGAAATATGTTATTTGTAAAATCATATGATGCAATCTCAATTTGAGAAAGGAAAAGGAAAGACTTGCAACACCATTAGGATCATAGCAGGGGTATGGAATAAAGTACAGTTAATGTGTTGGAACAAGTGTGTTTTGGCCTTTTGTGGAATTAATGTGTACCTGATGGTTTCATTCTTGATAGCCATCAGCTGCGAGGAACTCTCTCTAGCGTCTTTTCAAATCTGAGATCAGTATTTCCCCTTTACTTCTGTTTTCACTCATTGCATTTTTTTTATTTGCTTATGTACTTTGCTTTATTTCTTAATCTTGGTATATAAAGATCAGAAAACATACTCCTTTCTGATATGTGCTCGGTTTAAGACTTAACACCATTATCTTTAACTGGTTTTGTGGACTTGTTGCAGTGGTTGAAATCCTAAGCTCTTTTTCTACAGTTCTGCTTCTAGCCAAGTCTTCAATACATTTCTCTTCAAAATGTTTTGTCTGAGTGATCAATAATTTCTGAAAACCTGATGTACCTAAAAGCTGCCTGCAGTCGGTAGTTGCATTTTTGAAATCAGAAGAGATACTGATTGCTTGATGCTTAATTCAAGTGTATAAACCTATAATTCCCTTGACTTGTCTTTTGAATTGCCACACATTTAGTGTCTTCCTAAATCTTTGTAATAATAGTCCTTTCCTTGATACTCATAATAATAATATCCCTCAGCCATAGTGGACATGAGTTTTTAGGTACCAAGGGGTAGGAATTATCAACAGTATGCCCAAAGCATGGTACTTTATGCGTCACGGCATTGCTGACGTTTTGGTAGGCACAGATAGAGGAGCTTTCTCCAAATTTTGCTTACATTTTGTATCACCTAGGGCTTGTAAAGAGATGGCGAGGTCCCTTATGGTGAGAGAATCTGCCTTAAAAAATCTTTGATAATGGAGTGAAAATTCAGTGGTGAAAAGAGCCAACTGTACAGGATTTCTGGCCCTGTTAGTGGCTGTGGGACTACTGCTGTCCTAGACATAATTTTATAACCCCAAAAGTACTTGTGCTCTCAGAACCCACAGGCTGCAGATCCACAGCTGTTTTTATCTCTGTTCTTTATTTGCTTTCATTTAGGGTCAGAGTATTTGATCTCCGCAAAAGTGAATCTTTGTGCTCCCTCTATGCCCACCAGTTAGGAGTGTCTGCAGTCCAGATGGATGACTGGAAGATCGTCAGTGGAGGAGAAGAGGGCTTGGTCTGTGTATGGGACCAACGGATGGGCACTAAACTCTGGGAAATGTATGCTAGGTAATTTTGTCTTTGTGGGGTCCTTTTGCAAGGGTGTTTAAAGGATCTGGCTGACAGGAGGAATGTGGGAATGGGATGATCAAGGATGAAAATGATAACATGCCCATGTCTAAAGCTTCTGAGAGTTCTGTTTAGTTTTCGTGTGGTTTGGGAACAGATTGTCTCCCCACCTAGAGTCTTGTGCGTGTTTCTGTGTGTGCCCTTTAGCTGTCATGGGCTTTTTACTCATTAGTTAGAATGAATGCTTCAGTCAGCGTAAGGGAGCATGGAAATTTTCCCCTGGATTTTCTGTGAAGTTCAGTTAGTGTCTTCTCCCTGCCCCCTTCCCAACCGGTATTTACTTTATTGAACCTTGGATTTAAAATGCTGGACTCCTGTCTTCAGAGTGACTGGTTCTGGCTGTCTCTATCCACTATATCTTTACACAATACCTGTGTTCCTGTTCGCCTCATTCACGCATTCCCTTAGCGGTAATGATCAAAGCCAAGCTGATATTTAAACTCATTTAAATATTAAAATACCAGTTTGTACTGAAAGCACAAGATTGCAGTACTAAAAGTACAAACAGAGATCAGTATCCTGGAGCTGACAGAAGGCTGTTAGCTGCTGCAGTCAAATTATGATTTCCTGATCAAGGCACAATTCCCAGGGAGTTAGCTTTGTCTGAATTAAGACCTCAAGGATTTAGCCCATTGTAAGTTTGAGTGATACCCTTAATAAAACGAATAGATAAATCCTGATTTTTTTTTTTTTTAATGTATCTTCCCCAAAGAGGAGTTGGATGAGGTACTTAGAGAAATTCAAGTTGGAGTTGTGATTGAGTAATAGCGGGTATCTCCTTCTCCTTTGACCCTGTGAATTATAAGGCCCGTTGTGATGCGGCTGATGCATTAAGGACAATATTGCATTGATTGCCTCCTGGAGCAGCACTAATGAGCATGCCAAGAAGGAGGGCAGGCAGTACAGATCTGAGCTTTGGGAGTGTACTAAAAGTGAAACCATCAGACTAAACATTTAAAATACTGTTTAATCTATACAGGAATTGAAGGGATCACTTCAATCAAAAAGGCTTTCGTAGATAAAAAGGTGTGTGTGGTGTTATCCATGCATACAAACCAGTGTCCTGAATGGAAAGCAAGCGCAGAAGCTAAGGGAAATGACAGGAGGCATGTTAGGGTTATGGAAATGAGCCATCTTAATCTGAAAAGATAAATTACTCCTACTTGAACAGTAAATGCTGTTACAGTGGTTCAGGGTTAGTTTATTCACAAGTGAGAGGAAAAGGAATGAAGACCAGACCTCTTAGCTTGTGCTGTATAGTGCGTATCTAAATGAGCCATAGCTCAGTGCCTGGAAGTGTGGGGATCCTGGGTGTCCCTGTCCTTCATTTTGGGAAGCACCCTGGTCTTCCTAGGAATGTGCTGCTGCAGTCCTTAAAAGCAGAAAAACAAGCAGGCAGCCCAGATCCCTTGCAGCCTGTGTGCTGCCAAGTGTCTAGTATTTCCTGGCCTCCATGTGTGTTCTTGTAACAGCCCACTAGATGGGGATAAAAGCTGTGTTTATCTGCTCCAGACAGGAAAAGAAGAGCCAAAGATGCAGGTTCCCAGCCTCTGACCATAGGGAGGGTGATGATTTAAATGAATTCTTGTTTAATCCGGGGCGATTCCTCTACTGCACTTGGATTTTAGGAGTCTAATGCAGGTGGCATCTTACCCAGTGCTGTGGCTTATTTTTCAGACATCCAGTCCGCCACGTATGGTTTAATTCTCATAGCCTCATCACTGCAAACATCCCTGATGAGAAAACTCCCCGAGGTGCCAGCATCACAGACGATGACCTTACGGCACACCGCAAGTGAGTAATTCAGCTCTGAAGCGTAGCATTTTTGGCACTGTGAAGATCGGCTTTATTATATATTTTTAAATGGCATGCTAAGCACCTGAGTCATGATCCAGACCAGTAATAGAGAAGGTATAGCATCTAAAAAATAAAAAAAAGTTTAAGATAAGGCTTTCAAAACCATTGATGAATTCCCTCTTTATTTTCTTCTGAGCAAAAAAAAAAAGCATTTCTCTTTCAGCAGGGGAACGTAAAGGCCACTGAAGCTAGACAGGGAATGAAGCCCTCTCCTCGCTCTAAATAGTAGTAATGATATCTCCTCCTAAAGGAAAACTACTGGTATTTAAACTCCACATTTTGGTATTTGCATCTCAGATGGCTGTTAGCATGTCTAACTGAACTATCAAACTACAATGTACTTATCTTCCCCCTTCCTGAATAGATAAGAAATGCTTCAGCAGATGACAGTCATGTCTCTGCAGTGCTAAAGTGAATGATTCACCATTTGTTTCCAGGGCTTGGTGGGGTTCCTGGAAGGAGGCAGGAGTTTTAACAGAGTTTTTTCTGTTAAAACTACACAGACAACCCTAGTGCAGAAGGGGTGAGGTTTTATATTGAGCTTCTGAAGCACTGAATTTTGGTCCAGTCTCTAACTTTGTTCGTTTCCCCTGTTGAAATACGTAGTTAAGGTAAAATGGTGTGTGTCCTGGTTGTGTTTTGTACAGGCATCGAGGAATCATTTATGCCTATGAGTTCTCAGTGGACCAGTTGGCTGTAGAAAGCGTCCTTCCTATTTGCCGCTCTTCCTACGATGAAGTGACTGGTTACAACTACAACATTGGTCTTGCAGTTCCCTATGATAATGTTTAGGTAACTCACTTTACTTGGCTTTTGTGGTCCAGCCCTCTGCCAAGTACATGGCCAAAGGTAAAAAGGAGATTCACATCAGACAAGTGCCAAAAAGATGGCGTTGGCTGCAGGCACATCAAATGGGCTGAGCATTTGCTGAAAACTTGGGGATATGAACCAGAACAGAGAGTGTGGCTGCCCTCGAGCATATCACTAAAATATGTTGCTGTGCAGATGTTCAAAGGTCCACTGTGGCGGAACAGAGAGACTGAAAAGTGAAGGGGAACCAGTACACTTCGGTGTAAACAAATGTTCCTTCCTGCTGCTTGTGGGAAAAACACTGCTGATCCCATCTGGGCAGAGGACAGAGAGAGCCCCAAGTGGCAAACGGCTGAAGTGGTGGGAGGCTGGGAGCACATGGAGGAGTTCATGCCTATCCTGGAAGGGAGAAGAAGGAAAAAAAAAACAAAAAAAAAAACCACCAAGGACTTGGAAAAAGCATCTTGCTGAGCCACATGTTTGAAATTTCTTTCCTTGTAATGAGCTGCTCATTCTTCTTTTCCTTGGAGTGCATTGGAATGTGTCTGGGAGCAGGACCATACACAAAAGGTTATGATGGCTGGGAGAGGGGACTATGATGGAGGGAGGGGAAGGTTGGCCTTGGCCAGGCTCAATGCTTGGAAACTCAGCCGGCCACACACATCAAATTATTTTAAAATAAATTATTTTTTTAAGTCTCTAAAATTCTGGATTAAATGTTTTCTAACTGTGTATGGACATGTTTGTGGGGTTTTTGTTCATAAGTCATTCAGGGTGAACTAAGCCCTATGCACTGGAACAAAAGGCTCTCATGTCTCAGGTTAGTTGTCAGGTATGTTCTTTGCTGGATGATGCCCTTCCACAGCACCTGGAGGTTTTCCCCAGGTGGCTGGGGCTTGGGTTTCCAACACTGTCCTTGCTTCTGAGCTGGAATTTGATCATGTTGGTGTAAGGAAACAGAAGGGATGAACTTGACTGCAGTCCCTCTGCATGGATAATTAGCACTAATGTTGAGGAGAAGCATCCAGGCTGAAGGGTAAGATGTGGTACCTCAGGTGAAAATGAGGAGTAAGGCTTTTATCTTAAACCCATGTTGTACTGACATAGCTAGAACCAGTTTGGCAAACAAGAAATCTCGTCCTGCATGGATGTGTTTTACTGTTTTAAGACTATTTTATGGTTATGATTTGCCCTTGTAAACTCCCTGGTGCAAGCCAAAGCCATGTACATTAAGTTTAAATTGAGGTTAAGTTTTAACTTAACACCTTTTTGCTGGCTTAATGGAATCAATTTAAAAGTACAGTGCTGGGGAGGGGTGCCGGAAATGTGTCCAAACCTGCAGGAGAGGGGCTGGCTGGACTGTCACTTCAACCTTTAACCAGTCACTGAAGCAGCCCCTGGAGAGCTTTGTACTGCCCTCCTCCTGCCTGGAGAGAGACCTATTTCACAGCTCTTCATTGTCTTTGGTTTGGAGTGGTTTTCCATGACCCCTAGGACAACTTTCATGTGTGTGTTTGGTTTTTAACAGTCAGCTTTCCCTTGTGATGGACTGATACAAGAAGTGCAAGGGGCAAAGTAATTCTGTCTGACAATAAATTTTATCTTTCATAAAGCTTTGGGGTTTCATGTTTGGTGTGGTTTCCCCCCCCCCCCC
>VZTL01078252.1:21638-33067 GCA_013400535.1 Scopus umbretta
CCCAGCTTCCGCTGCCCTTCTGGGAAGCCAGTTCCCTTCCTTAATTCCTGGAAGAGCAAGAAGTGTGATGGAAATGTAGTTTGGACAAGAGCTCGACTGAAACCTGTCAAATAAATAACAGTTTCTGTAGCACAAATTATTTTTGTGGGTTGTTCCAGCCCTGTGTCTTCTGACGTGGCTGAATAGAGAGAGCTTCCACTGTCTGTTCTGTGACCTGCTGCCCCATCTCACTTAATAACACTCTTGGCTTGTTCTGACTTTGACTGTCCTTATCTTGCCTCATTATCTCAGGGCAGCTTTGTTCTTTCTTCATCTTGCTGCTGCAAGTAACAGATAAGTTTGTCTTGTGCCCATGTGTGTTGAGCCCTTTTCCTGGAGTCCACCTCTGCACTTCCCCTCTCCTTCTGTACTGCCTGTGGCAAGGCTGCCTCCGTATTGCTCCTTGACCATGGCAGTCACTGAGCTGCTAGGAAAGGGATGCTTTGCAGCACCTACATTTGTAGAGGTGTTTGCTTTCTTATGCAGAGAAGACCTACAAGTCATCAATTCATTGGGGACCAAACATCACCCCATCCAGATACTTAGAAGGCTTGCATCACCTCCAGTGGAGAATGAAATTCTCTGTCTCCACAGCCACCATTTCATTCGCTCACAGTCTGGATACAGCTCCTCTGGGTGAATCGGAGGGTGGTCCTTTTGGTCTGTTTTTCCTGTCACTGGAATTAATTTAGGAAGGTTGTACCACAGCAGAAGATTGTGTATGCATTTAATTAGCATTCATAATGCAAATGAGGGTACTTAGGCTGTTGGAGAGTATCCATGTTGTGAGTTTCATTTTTGTTTCTGAAAAGGGATGTTGTCCTACTTCACTGGGTAGTTATTAATACTGTGCTGAAGTGGGTGCTGGAGTGTAGCAAATGCAATCGTGACTGTTTACATCTTTGCCTGGGTTAGGTGATATTTAAATGGAGCCTCTTACCTAATAACTTCAAGAGCAAGAATGGAGTCACCATCCAATCTTTACTGGAGATAGGTTGGATTTCCCATCTGGGGACTCCCTAGGACTTGTTAGTGCTACCAGTTTGTGGCAGGTGAGAGCAAAGGTGGTCTCTTGTCGTAGCAGACTCCTGTTGTATCCCATGGGCAAAGGTTATCCCTCAAGAAGGGGGCATCTCTTCTGTGTTGGGCAGTGCCTGGGACAGATGGCAGGGGTTTGAGTCAAGGAACTGCAGTCAGGAACATGTTGGACCAGTGTTCTGGATTGACCAGTCAGAGGTTAGACTGAAGGTGAAGGTTCATGCTGTGTGAGAGTGTGGTGCAATGTGCCAGCCTAGTGAGCATCAGACGGGCTGGGTAGTTGGGGATGGCTAAAGAATCAGAAGGCATCACAGGAGGAAGTAGTTTGGGGTGAAGAGCCTTAAGAATGATTTCTGGTTTCTATTGTTGATGACAGTGATCCCTAGCAAAAAAGAGGCGTCCGTTGTCTTCATGAGAAGAATTCCCTGCTATTCTCCAAAGAGAATATATGATCAAAGAGGGAGGCTGTATTGCAGCCTCCAGCTGATATCAGGCTCCAGAGCTCTGACTTCAGTGAAAAGTGATGGGTGGTGCATAGCAAAACAGTCTTGATGCAAAGGACGTGGTACTCCGCTGTAGTGCTGTACTGGAAAAACCCTAGCTGTCCCTCCACATATTTTGGGTCCAA
This sequence comes from Scopus umbretta, assembly GCA_013400535.1. Classification (NCBI taxonomy): domain Eukaryota; kingdom Metazoa; phylum Chordata; class Aves; order Pelecaniformes; family Scopidae; genus Scopus; species Scopus umbretta. The sequence goes on from VZTL01078252.1 coordinate 23,344, forward strand.
GCCACCAGCAAAGGTCCCAAGAAAGTGCCTTTTGCCTCCGTTTTGTGTCGTTGACCACCTTGGCAGTGGGCAAAGAGCAATTCCAGTATTTTGTGCTCTGTCATCCCTCTCGATGCTGAGGAGTGGTGGGAGGAGGAACAGCAGGTGCCTTTTGTGCAGAGAGGGACTATGGGGGTCTCTGACTCTTCTCCCCTTCCCTGTAGCTTGGTTCCGCAGAGCAGCACCTTCCCCTCCCACCCTGTGGCCTTTCCTGCTCTTGGCCTCTGCTTTCATGCCCCTGTCCAGAGGGGACGGCTCTGTCATTCCCCATCGTGGTTGCTGTCAGAGAGGGGTGCGCGTGTGGTATTGATGAGCCACAGCAGTGCAAAAAATACTTCTTTATGCCCTCTTTGCCCCTTTGTTTCTTTCAGTGACATTTGGCTGCTCATTTCACCCTTCTGTGGATGGTCCTAAAACCTTCGGCTGCATTTTGGCCAGTGCTGGCATTCTGCTAGCCCCTACCAGTCGCTCATACCTCTTAGACTGTTCCCTGCCTGAAGGGGAAGATGAGGCAGCAGTGGTTGGAGACCTCATAAGAACCAACGGATTAAGCAGGAGCAACTAGTGGGGAAAGTGCCTGTTCCACATCAGGATTTGTACCATTGGCAGATTTCTGGCCAGAAACGTGCAGCTTCAGCCTCTGGGCCAAATGCTTATTCATGGAAGGCAGCTGCTGGCTTTGTTGATGGGGGGGTTCCTGTGTCACCTCTGCATTGGAGGGTGCCATTTCAAGGAAGGGGGAGCTTCTCAAAATTTAGCTTACAAATATCGGCTGCAACTGGGTTGACCTGGCTCCACCACTGCATGCTCCTGTGCTGCCCTCCTGCTCTCCTATGCCTCCTGTCCTTTCCAGGCAGCTGTCCCCTGTGTTTCAGTCTCTTCTGCCTTTCCCAAGCTCTGCTGTGGCTGAGAGATGGGTGGGGATGGTGAGATGGGTGTCACTGGTGAGGAGCTGGATAAAACTATCTGTTCCCTCTGGGCCAAAAAAAAACCCTGCCTGGGGCACCTGCCCTGCAGTCAAGTGGGTCGCTTGGTCCTGCTCTTCCAGAACCGTAAGTCACTGCTCTCCCGGATAAGCTGCTCAGCTTTCAACAGCCTTCCCTGAGTTTTCCAACAAGCAGCAAAGCTGCTTCAATTTTCCAGTTACCCTCTGCTGACAGTGCTGGGGTCTGCAGCGGAGCTGTGCCACATCGCAGGTCTCAGCATCTTGGCAGTTCTTGCCATGCCCCGTAACAGAACTATTGTCCTTTATCCAATGCTCTGGGCTTTGCAAGATTTTGCTATGGTCTGCAACAGAAATGTTACCCTTGCCAAATTTTGCAGTGCTCTGGGAATTAGCCTCCGTCTCGCTGGGTTTTGCTGTGCGTAACATCAACATTGCATTACACAGTCCTGGCTTTCTGCTGCCCGTGGGAGCGATGCTTCTGCCCACCTGGAGGAGCCCTTACTGTGGGCAGGGCTGTACGCAGCCTTGGGGCTCCTGGCCTTTATCATCGGGCCTTTGCTGGGGTGAGGATCGGGCTTATCTTCCCCAGTCCCTCCCATTCCACTCTTCCCTTCATCTGCTCCACGCAACCCTCCCTCCTGCTCTTGACGTCATCCCATTTCCCACACAGAAAACAAACAAGCAAAGGCAAAACACGCTGCAGCCAGTTTGCTACGGGTCCTCTGCTTCCTTGCAGACCCTGTTCCCATGCTTTCCTTGCCACCTAACAAAATAGCTGGGGGATTGCTAATTAGCTCAAGGAATAATAATTACCCTCTTATCAATAATCTTCAGTCCTCCTGCCCTCTATTTCCCTGCATTGCATGATGTATCCAGCCCTTGCTGGCTGCAAGAAGCACTGGCATCTCCTCCAAGAAAACCACAGCATAGAGGGGTAGTGGGACCACCATCTTACGTCAACCCGCTGCAATAGCAGCAAGGGCTTTGCTCAGGAGGGGCAGCCCTGCGAGGCTGGCAGCACGGAGCCTGCAGCTGGTCTGGGGGGCAGGACAGTTCTGCATCACCTGTATGGTAATCCCCGTGAGGAGACAGGGAAAGGAGCCTGTACCTGCTCCTGAAACCTGGTATTTCGGGAGAAGCTGGATATTGTGCTCTCATGTGCGTGGGGAGGGAAGGGAGCACCAAGGGTATAGCATGGGGAGGAGGAGGTTCAGTCTCAGCCAGGAGGTCAGGCTCTGACCCTCTGCACTGGATGGTGCTGATGCAGTGCAGCTGGGGATGAGCCCAGATGATGGAGGTGTCCGGAGGAGCAAGAGGAGAACAGGACTGGAGTCCCAGAGCCCTGCAAATGCCGCCGAGGCTGTGGCTGCCATCAGGCAGCACTGGGAGACCCTCAGGGTCTGAAAAGCTGCACTGGAGGAGCTGGGAGCTCCATCGCCACCATTCCCTCCCCAGCCCTGGCACTCAGCCCTGCCTGCAGTGCCAGCATCAACCCTGGGTCTTGCCACCTAGCCCAGGTCAAGCATCACGTGCCAGTGCCACAGTGGCTCAGTCTACACCACGGTGGCAGCAGCAGTGTCCCATGGCTTTGCAGCACATCCAGCCTCGATGTGGTGGCATCCCCACGCGTGGAGCTGTGAGAGGGGATCAGCTCCGTCCCTGCGGCTCTCTCTGAAGCTGGGTCAGCCCCAGTATGTCCTCAGCGCTGCTGAACATCACAGGTCTCCCCAGGACAGGACTGCATTGCAGGGAAGGGCTGTCCTTTGCTGGGTTAGCACAGCTGCTCGCCGGCTGCTGGCTCTGAAGAGCTGCTCCAGTGCAGGGGCTGCGGCCCAGCAGCTGCGAATGCAGAGCAGCGGCTTCGTCTCGGCTGCGCACCCGCACCACCTTGCAGATGGGGTTTTCAGTGGGGCAAAGCTGCCTCGCCTGCAAGGGCGAGTCCTTATCTGTGCCCTCAGCGCGGGGATGCCTGGGCAGTGCAGAAACCCCTGCTAATGAGGAGCAGGAGAAGAAATTGTTCATTCCCTGAGCCGGGGCGATGGCAGGCGCTTGCTGCCCGTGGGGGGATGGAAGGAACTGGTGCTGGGGCTGTACATGTACATGCACCCATCGCTCCCTGCAGCCTTCACTCACGCGCTGCTGGCTGCTTGCTGTGGCAGGGTCTATTTTTCCATGGAGCGTACATGTCACCGGGGGAAGCTATTTTTGATAAAACAAACAAATCTTTCCAGCTTTTCTAAAAATAGTCATTGCCCTTTTTTCTCCCCCTCCCTTCCCAGCTCAGGCTGCCTTAGAGACAGAAATCTGCCTCAAGCCATCCAGTCATTAATACCAGTAAACAAACCCTTATCTCCAGTGCCTTGTTCTAGCGGGAACATGTGGGGGCGGAAGCCACCTGGCTGCCAGGAGCCCATGTCCCCGCATCCCTGCTGCCTGCCTCGGCGTGGTCCCATGCTGCCCCTCCTGCCAGCAGATACAGCCAAGGTGACTGGTCTGGGTTTGATTTAGGGTTATTCCTTGTGCTGCTGTCACCTTCTCTGGCTTGAGCATCTCATGGGATGCAGAGAGGGATGTGGTTGCCCTTCCAGGTAGCAAGGATGCTGCCGTCACTTCCTGCCTCTCAGAATCTCCATCCCTGCTTGCGTATGGTCCTCATGGCATGGGGAGGCTTTCTGCACAGGGAGAGACCCACCAGGCCCCGGGTGATGGATGGATGAAGTATTTCTCAGCAAGGAGTAAAAAGAGAAATACCTTTTATTACAGATAAAAGCCTCTTATGTTTCTAGAGAGCAGAAGGCAGCCACGCTACAGGACAGGCACGCAGGCAGGTTTGAAGCGCTTGGTGCCAGGAACACGGAGCTGCTGCACAGTCCTCTTCCTCCTCCTCTTCCTCCTCCTCTGGTTCCCAGGAAGGAGCTGGAGGTCAGTAGCAGTGTGCGATGGTCTCCATGTTGAGGAAGCGGACGTGCATCTTGGTTTCAATGTCGATCCCCTGCCACATCTGCAAAGGGAAGGGGGTGAGCGGGGCTGTGACGGGGGCTTAGCTTGGTGCCCACACCGAATGCCCAGGCCCCTGCAACGACCCGGCGCCCTCCTCCTGGGGAGATGAGCGGAGATGCCACCAACCTTAAGGAAGTCTTCAAAGGTGATGCCCTCATACACTTGGTCCGGCCCCTGGGCACAGTGAGAAAGAAAACATTACGGCTGCCCCACACCAATGGGGCAGGGGCCTCAGGGCACTGGGTCACCAGGGGGTGGGTCCCTTGGGGCTATGGGACATGTCTCCCACAGGTGCACAGCACTGGCACCACACTGTGCCCCATCGACAGCCCAATACTGGTTCCCAGAACCACCATGGCTGCAAGGACCTGCCTTTTCTATAAGCACTAAAGCCCTGAGCACTGAGGACGGTGCTTTATCGGGTGCTGTTTGTTTATCCCCCTTAGGCTCTTATAATGGGGGAAAAAAAAAACCCAAACCCTGAAAGCTGTGGCCTGCAAAAAAATTTTCACTGGCAAAAGCAGCCCAGGGAGAGGGGGGGATGCCCCAGGCAGGACGGACATTTTCCAGCCCCATTTTCGATACCATCACAGCGCCTCTGTGCCGTGGTAGAGCAAGGAACCGGCTCCCACCATTTGTCCCACACAGATGCTGGCTGCCTCCATCATGGCCCCATCTGCGATGGACCGTGCCGACTCCTTCTCCAGGTGGGGGTTCCCCGACAGCAGCTCCTCCACCACCTACAAGGCAGCAGGTCAAAGCCGGGGCCAGGAATTTGGTGGTGATGGGGCAGGAGGGACCATACATTACATTTCTATACTCCTGCAGCGTGATCTTCCCATCGTGGTCTGAGTCATACATGTGGAAGAGGACTGAGAGGGACGAAAGGAGTGTGGCAGGGTCAGGGGAGCCCCGTCCCGCCATCCCCCCACTGGCCCTGGGCTTTGCATGAGCCTCACATTTGAGTTTCTCTTTCCGGAAGCGATCGAGCTGCTCCTCATCCATGTTCATCTCGATGGGTCTGAAGTAGGACATGATGGTCAGGAAGTCTTCGAAGTTTATCTCATCCGCCAGCCCATCCGACTCCTGCCGCAGGTTCCTGCCGAGAGCAGAGCTGCCAGTGACGGGCAGCCGGGAGCCCCCTGGCCACCCAATCCCACCTGCCACAGAGCCTGGCGCATCCCTCGGCAAGGCTTTAGGACTGTTTTTTCCCTAAGACTGAGCTTAAATGTCTGTAATTTTCACCCTGGCTCCATCCCAGCCTTTAGGAAGATCTTTGCCCAGCCACGTCACGCTTTCAGAGAATAAACCAATTACCCCAACCCTCCCTGCAGTGCTGGGGATGTTCTTACCGCTTGTCGAAAAAGGCATGGACGATTTTCCCCCTAATTGGGTTGAACTCCAGATCAGGGATGCTGTCGAAATTCTCCTTGCTGCAAAGGAAACAGAGACAGCCTGAAGCGTGAGGGAGCCGTGGAGGAGAGACGTGCTGTGACAGTCACTGAAGGGCTGGGGCAGAAGCCCCAACCCCATTCTTTCAGAGCAATCATGATTAAAAAAAAAGAGGTTTTTTTCATGAAAAATCACTATTTGCCTCAATTCAGACTGAAAGCTGCTGCATTGGTCTGTGCTTGGTGCAGCTACAGGGGATTTTTGTCCCCACTAAAATGGGTCTTTGGGAAGTTCTGGGACACAGTGGCTCTCGGCCGATGCTGGGGCCCTTTGCATGGCTCAACCTGCAAACAGTTGCATAGTTTTCAGAGAGTTTTCCGAGGAATAGGGTCCTAAACTGGGCTCAATGAGGCAAGGGAAGGAGCTTCTGCCATCCACCCTCCCCTCAGCTTCCTCTGCCCTGCACCATCCCGCTGCATCTCACTGCTGCCCCGTGCTATGCTGCACAGACACCAGGTTGAGCCAATGTTGGTCGTTTGCTATCGACTTTTTATAAAGCAAATGAGCCAAGAAATAATCTCCGGGAGGAGGGAAACAGAGGGGAGCTGGGCTCCCTGGCTCACACTGGCTCCTTGCATGGTTGGTGAAGTTGGTCAGAGGTGCCGGAGCTTTCCCGAGGGAGTGGAGTCGTGGCTTTGGTGCACAATTGCCTGCACAGGCACCGAGGAGGGGGAAAAGGGCAACTGCAAACCGCACCATAGCTGCTGTGTAGGGGTTTCTCACTTGCCTCCCCAAAACTGATTTTAAAGCTGGGGGAAAGTGAAATGCTTGGCCGGAGCGACCCTGCTCTCGGGCCACTGCTTCACCACTGCTATTATTTGCAATGCCACACTGCAGAGAGCCAGCTCAGCACAGCCGTGGGATGACCGGGAAGGACACACTTGTCCTTGCAGCCCAGGGAGCCGGCTGTCTCGACTAGGCACTGTCTGCCAGCCTGGGGAAGACAAGTGCCCCAGCAGTGGAAATGGAAGTGCCGTACCGGATTGTAAGCTGGTCCCGGCTCAGCTGCTTGAATCGCCGGTGCAGGTGCTCGATTTGTTCAGAGGTGACTGTCAGGGGAAAAGAGAGAGGTGACAGGGGGTGCGTTCCCTGGGCACAGGGCAGCCCCTGGGGGACCCCCAGGACACCCATCTGCAGAGCTCATGTCCTGCCCAGAGACATGAGGAGGCTGGTGGGCAACAAAACCTGCTGCAAAGCTCATTCCCTGGAGACACCACCAAAGCTCACCCCATCTGGCAACAGCCAAAAGGCTGCCTGCTGCTGCCCAAGCCCAGCAGCAGGGCAGGGCCTTGGGCAATTCTTGGCACTGTCGTCCCCAACCCTGTTTCCCTTTGGTGGCTCTGAGCAGCCCTGCAAGGTCCATCTCGCTGCTGTCCCTTTGTGCTCCATCCCTTGCTCACCGTACGGGGTGACAGGCTGGTGCCAAGGGCTGGTTTATCACTAGTCTTGGTCTGCAGAAACTCCCCTGGCCCAGACTGCACAGCATAGCACAACAGGATCCAACCCCACCCAGTTTAGGACCCTCAGTAGCAGACCCTTCAAACAGGCTTGACCATTTAATGTGGGGTTTGTTCGCACCATGCACAGGGAGCACGGCTCGACCCGTCCCAGGACATCTCTACTTGCAGCTGGGAGGTTCATGTGCTCATGTCCACAGCCATGCCAGGTGGCAGAAAATAACACTTAAAAAAAAAAGAAAACCCCAAAGCCACCTGTGTCTTGCCAGAGGCAAGGAAAGGCTGAGCATGGAGGAGATACATCAGCGCGCAAAAAGCAAAGCCAGGCTTTGAAATAGCTGCTCAAGGGGAGCTGGGGCACTGGGAAGCGCCACACCATGTAGGTGGGCACTGCCTCCCCCAGGGATGCACCAGCCCCCGGGCAGCACGGCTGCACCTGCCAGGGCATCAGCTGGGGNAGTAAGGCTGAGCGTTTACAGACCTCTATAATGGACTGGAAAACCCACCTGTGCTTGTTGCTGGGGCTCTGTGCCTGCCCTGGATCTCTGCCCACACTGGCAGTTGCCAGGCCCTTTGCAGGATGAGGCCATTTAAGCCCCCTGGCCTGGTTTTGGGGGGTCCCCCCTCCAAACCCACTGGCTCTCAGGCAGTGATGCCTGGCTGCACGGGTGCTCAGCCACCACTGATTCACCCGTATGATGTTTTTTCCCCCTAATCCCTCTCAGGCTGATGCTCTGCTGCTGTCCACACAAACTTTCTCTGGACTTTGCTTTCCAATTATGGCCACAGAGAAGCGTCCGTTCGCTTTCTCCCTTGACAACACTGCTGTCACCATGGGAGCAGCTGGGCCACCAAGCCTTCAGCATCTGTGACTTGGTTGCACACCACAGTCTTTGCTCTCTCAGAAAAATGTCCCAGACACCAACATGACAAAAAAATGGGGTCACTGGCTGGATGTTCGCGGTTGGTCCAGCTCTGCTCCCCGTCCAGCCAACAGCTGCCAGGCAAAAAAGAGGGCTCTTCCTCCCTCTTTCCCCAAACCCAGGTGCGGTGCAGGGCTGCGGTGCAGGCAGGTCTCTGAGGACTGCACCGGTCCTGTGAAGGGCAGCAGCACTTGGCTGCTTTCCAGAAAAAAAAGATGTACCACAAAGGGCAAAGGCTTTCCTGCAAGAAGGACTGGCTCAAAGGCAGCAGAGGCTGCTTGTATCACTGAGAAACAGCCTCAGCGCTCTGATGCTGCAGACCCATGTCCAAGCACGGCAAGCTATGCTATAGGGGGAAAAAACTGGTATTTAAACTGAAGAGTGCTGGGTTTGCTGCTTCCCAGCCTGCGGTGGTTTGTGCTGCTTGAGCAAAGAACATCCACTGGGGAAGAGATGCACTGGAGGGGCTCAGCCCCTGGCTGTCCTCCCAGTGCCGTTTCACCTCACTGGACCAGCCTGGGTGCAGGAAAAGATCACATCATCCCGGGAAAAGCCACTTCAGCACACAGCAGATGCTGCTGCTGCAGCTTCATGATTGGACATACAGCAGCAGGGATGGGAACCGTCCCTGACGGCCCCAAGCAGACAGCTGTGGGTTCCCCTGAAGCTTTCAGGGTTTAATGCACTGGGGGACAAAGCAAAGGACTGTGCCCCAGGCACATACTGGGGACCTGCAGGGAGCTCTGTCCTCTCCTCATGCCCAAGGGACCAAGGGTGACTGATGCCCTCCACGAGGTTGTACTGCAGCAGCAAGCCTGTAAAAAAAACATTTGTGTTCCCCAGGTTTTTCTAGCAGCAGTTTCGGCTGCTAGAGGGAGCCTGTGGTGGGAGCCTGTGAATCCTGCTGGCAGCGTACTACATGCACCCCAGTCATGGCATGGGGTCATCCCACCCCACCCTGCCCCCCGACCTCTGGTTTTGATGGGACTTTTTTGGGTGCTGCCTTTGTAAACCCTCCTGTGGGACTGATTCGCAGGGGCGCTTGGGCGTGAGGCAGGTGCCTCCCATGGGCAGGTGCTAGAGAAAGGCTCACAGGCAGCAGGGCCGGTGCAGGAGGTGCCTGCTGCAGGCAGCCTGGCAGCACTGGCATGGCAGGATTCCCAGGCCAAGGTGTTCCCAAAAACCTCCTCCCACTCTGGGCTGCCACACTTGTACCCTGGGAGCTCCCCAGGCTGCTGCCTGCAGGGAGGGCTGAGTTTACCGAGGTGCTCAGCCCTCACTGGGAGAGGAGGAGGAACGAGAGGGGAGGAAGGGCGATGTGACCATAGGGTCAGTGGCAGGGCTGGGGAGAGGCGCTGGACCCCCCCCAAGCCTGGCACATCCTTTTGGCTGCGGACCGAGCTGCCTCCCTCCACACCTCCCTCCGTCACAGCCTGCTCTCCGTATGGCAGGAGACGGAGGAACCAGTCAGGAGCACCCCGATCTCTGCGCCCAGAGCTGGGACATCCTGGAGCGATGACTTCTCCCAGGAGGGACGCGACCAGCCGGCCCCATGCGCTGACCCTGCTTGGAGCCCGAGGCCACATCCCTGCTGCAAACCCCGGCCTGCCGGTCGCTTTCCCCCGCACCGCCGGGCGTTCCGCACCACACCGGCCCCGCGAGCACCGCTGGATGGCAGCGGAGCCGGTGGCTCCTGGGCAAAACAGCGACGTGGGGACAATCTCTTGCCCCAGCAGCACGGGAGGGCAAAGCGCTGCTGGGGCTCCCACGTGTGCACGCTCGACGCCCCGGCTGGCGGCAGTGCGGCACCGGGGGTGCGTGGGTGCATCCCTGCGGGTGACGTGGCTGCATGCCCCCCACCCCGGTGACACGCCAGCACCTGCGGTGACATGCCTACACCCTCCGCC
>VZTL01078253.1:0-26392 GCA_013400535.1 Scopus umbretta
AAATGTGGGAAGAAACGGATTGCCATGATGAGTCCTGTCAAAATACCCTTGACCTGTCCCAGGCACTGCTAACAGGCTGCTGGATTTGTGGCATGGGCTTGTTTTGAGTCATCAGTGACATAGCCATATCAGCTTGTTGGCTGTGGGTGCTGTGAAGCTTCAGCAATGCTACTATAATACCAAGACCAGAGGAGAAAAGGCATCAGGAGTGCAAATGACTGAGCAAGTCAGCAGTGAATTTAGTATCTTGTTGCATTTTCCTTAAAGCTAAAGCAATAAGCTCAGATGCGGAGCCTTGGATGAGCTTAAATTCTCTTTAGGGCTGTTAAGGTATGTTGAAGGCTTTTTGCAAAACCAGGGCTCAGGTGACATCCCAGCCTTTCTCCGGGCTGATCTTCTGTGCATGGACTGTGTTTCAGCTTGAAGGGAACACCTTCTCAGTGTGCTGGGTTAAAATATCATAGCAGTGTTGGCACTGGAGCTCATCTGCGATGTGTGGGTGTGTTCCACATCAGTGACAGCTTCATACTGTTTTATTGTCTGAAATAGGGATGGGTAACTGTTGTGGAATTGACAAGGCTTAGCAAAAATCAATAGTTATATTTTTCTTTTCACAGAACCACCTATGAACCTTTCTAAGGCTGGCTTCATTTCAAAATGCAGAAAACACGCTACTTAGCATGCTTCATTGGCCTTCCATGTTGGGCAGCACGCTATGATGTGAGATGATGTGGCTTTGCAGTGCTCCCTGCTGCTTCTGTGTGCTCCAGAGGAAGGAAAGGAGCTCAGCTGATCGTGTTCCACTTATCTCCAGCTGTTAGATATCCTCTTCTAGGTGATGAGGAAACATATTGTTAAGACTTGAGGCCTCATTCTTTGCCAGGGATATTGTGTCCATTTATCTTCCATAAAATGCTTTTGAGTTTAATCTCTCAGTTCATCTTCATAATGCCCATCACCCCTTGCAAAACAACACGTAGTTACAGGTTCAGTAGAGGATGATGGAAAACAGAGGAGTGCTCTGCACCAAAGTGACTTCTAGATGCATATACCTTTAGCGCTGGGGCTTATCGCTCCTAGTTTGCAAGTAAGTCATTAATCATAAAATAAAAGCCTTGCACATAAGTAGTGCTCACCTGAAAACCCTTCTGGACTCCAATGTCATTTATGTGATGCTCTTGGTTCTTTTGATATTTGCTGGCAAGCAATGCAAAATGTGCCTGGCAAGCACACAAGAATTGACAGAACTGTCTTTAAGAAAATATGGACCCAGGTGATAGCTTCAGCCTGTTTAGTTATGTACTGGGGCAAAACGCAAAGGAGAAATACCTATACCATGACTGAACTGGTTGTACTGTTATTGTTTTGAAGATATCAGCAAGATCTAGCTAGGGAGTTGGGATAGGATCCATTGTCTAGGAACTCCATACACAGTTTGAAGAGTTCAGCAGATGGTACAGCTTATGACAGTGTTAGGGGGCGCTTAAGTTTTAAACTGCATGACTATGGAGAAGCTTGTAACAATGAACTCCTAGCCTGCTTGTCTAGAAACATCAAATCACATTTGAAGTGGCAACAGTGCTAACTCTGAGTAAACGTGCCATCTTATGTTAGGTAGTGGCCTCATTCATGGGAGGAGGTAAAGCTCCTGCAGCCTGCTCACCTCTGCCAATGTGTTGGTGGGAAGCAGTGATCCTCACTTTGCCTTAGTTTCCTCATATGTGAAGCGCTAGCACTTGCAGCTCATTTGGAGGAATTTGGTGATATAATTAGTGTTTACGAAACATTTGGGGATTGTGTAAAACAAATCATTAAAAAAAAAGGAACTGTGCCAGAGTGCTGACAATATTTACACATCTGAAGGCCGCCTATGTTGGATTTTATCATAAGGAAATATGTGTGGGTGCCAGAACTTAAGCAACTGTTAAATGCGTCCTTCTGTCTCAGTAGTGCCATCCATGAATCCTGTGGGAACGCTCAGTCCTTGAAGCTTAAGCATAATGCTCTTCCTGGTTATCATCCAAAGCTTTCTGAAGGAGGAGACCACCTTGCTGCTGCTTGTCTGGAAGAGGGATGATGGATCCTCAGGAAAGGAAAAATATTTGAGAATTGCAAAAGTGGCTTAAATTCACAGGCCTTTTTTCACCTTGTTCCTAACTTTCTGCTCTTGGCTTTCCTTCCTCTTCTCTTGCACTGTAGTGTGTTGGGGTGGTGAGGGTTTAGACCTTCTGCTGAAACAAACTTGAGTGGCTTGCTTTCAGCATGGAGGCAGTATCATTCTCCTTTCAGATGGCATCTCCAGTTATCTAGAAGGAGGTTATATCTTTCTCAAGTTTTTAAAGCCTAAACAGTAAAGGCTATTACTGGCTCCATTTAAAAGCTGAAATTGAAAGACTACTCAGTGATACCAAAAAAATATCAGAGCTAATTCCTGTCCATTAAGATGAGGCCTTGGATTCAGAATCCTCATGGTACAATGGGGTGTCAGATGCCCCACTGTGTTGTGCACAGTGCACCCAGTGTGGGATGAAGCACAAACCAGGCTCTTTACAGAAGGATGCTTCCTGGATTCACTACAAGCTGAGCCTTCTGGATTTGAACATTATTTTTCACCTTGACTTTCCATGACAAAACGAATGATGAATGTTGCAGTTGATAGGCTTTGTCTTTTTGGAGGACTTTCCCGCTGAGATGGGGGCCTGTATTGCAGGCCCACAGTTGCCATTGGGAAGGTGCTTTTCCAGGAAGAGTGGATGATGGTGTGTTAAGATCCTCAGGGGAAATATAGCCAGGATGTATGTGCCACTTGTTTCTTGCACTTGAATTGCCCAGAATTTAATCTTTTTTCACTATTCCTGTGCTCAGTGCTTCTTGCCATGATTTCAGACTCAGTTGTCTGCTTCACATATTAGTTGGTTTATTTATCAGTGACTCCTTTCCTCCACCCAGTTGTGTAGTCGGGGTGACTTTCAGATGTATGTGGGCTATTGTCTAGGTAAGCATGACACCCCTGCCCTTTAATAGCATTCATGGGATCAAGACACATCCTTTTCAGCTCTAGCATGCTCTTGTGCATATACCAGCAGGTCAACAGCAGAGTGTCTTTCAAAAAACAAATTTTCCAAATGAAAGATGAGAGGTCTCTGCTCCTGAAACTTGGATTTTTAGAGACTTGTCAAAGGCCATAGGGTATCTTGGGAAGAAAGAAAAGGGCTGGTGCTTGCAAATTCCTCTGGTCTTTGAGTTCATTCATATGATTTAAACATAAGAATATGGTTCGGTTTAGCTAAAAGAGGGAGATTTATGGTTTTTGAGACATAGGCTAAGCAGGCAGATCTGAAAACCCTTTTGAATTTCAAACAAACAAATGATGAACATAGCATGTTTTATTATCATTTAATTGAATGGTATCCTAGGTCTCCCATAGACTGCAGGTGAATGCTTGGAATACTCAGTCTGTTTCAAAGTTTTAGTGTTATATTGTTCGTGGAAGTAAATCATAAGGGACTCACAATGAAACAAATTAATTTCTTCTCTATGTTTTGTTATATTCTTTAAGAATGAGGAAGCTCTTCCTTCCTGGAATTTCAAATGCCTTCAGATGTTTGATCAGATCCTATGTGAGACCAAGTGGTGTGCTTAGGCTCTGCATTAGGTTTTTTGCTTTTCTTGAAGTTATTAGAGAAACATGAAGTCCTGGAAAGAAATGGATTTCTTTACACACTGCTTATTGCTGCAACTTACGTCTGGGTTTCCACTTTCAGTGGAAACAAAACTGCCCATTTTCAATAAAAATAGAAGTTGAACTAAGGCAGCTCTTCCTGCTTTTCTGTATGTGGGGAGAAGGAAGGGAATTGAGAGGGAAAGTGACACTTGACAATATTTCTAATCAAATGCATGGCCTGATGATTTTCTTAATCTAAATTAGTAAAAAACGTTCTCAAAGAGGCTGAGGCCAGAGGTAGATGCCCTTCTTTCTGGAAGCTGGAACTTCTGTAGGCATGAATCTGATGACTTGTGCTGGGCATGTAATGGCAATGCTGCAGGTTGGCAGCAGGAACTATTGGTAATAGGACTTAAATGGACTTGAGCAATCTTTCACCCATAGCTGGATGACATTGTTAAAAATACTGAAGCCTTGAGTGACAGCCAAAGTCTGTTTTTGATATTGCACAGGGAAAGACACAAGGTTTAAGCAGAGTAGACCGAGGAATGCTTATTCTTTTATAAGACAGGATTTGCTGTTGAAGGGGTGTTGGCTTAGCATTTGTTGCCTTTATCTTCTCTGGAAGCTCATTGACTTCAGTAAGAATGAAGGACAGAGCAATCTGGGTAACTCCCTCCTAAACCCTGTAAAGCTCAAGAGTAGCTGCAGCTCCATGCTGGCAGTTAGGTATTTCTTTCATAAAAGGAATTGGATTTGAGTTTCCCATGCACTGGATTAATATTTTAGCCACTAGCTATGATACAAAAACTATTTCAGTAGCTGCAGTGTGTGGAAGGCCTAGCTCACCAGTATATGCTGGAATTTCAGGCCAGGTCCTCTGGAGAACATTTGTGTTCCTCTGTAGTATCTGGCTCTTGTATGGGTCTGGGCTGCCCACAGAAGCTGTTCTGCTTCTGAAAGTACTCCTGGAAATATTTTCCGTTGCATCAGTGGCAGCTGAGCAGAAGTTCAAATCACAGCTTTAGTTCTGATTGTCCAGGTTTTACTCCAGATCTCTTCCCCCAAAATGTTGGGACAGCACTTCTTATCTTGGTTTAAAAAAAATAAAAATAGTGAAAATTTAGATTGTGTGCTCTTGGACTCTGGCTTAGTCTCATTAACTAGAGTCCCATGTCTCCCTATCAGGAGCTGCTTCAGGGGCTCATACTGGGTGGAGTTAGTGTCAGTTTAGTGATTCTTGTATTGCTGGTTTGGCAGACAACATGGCTTTCTCCATCTCTAGTCTTCCACTGCTCTACCCATCTCTCCTCAGCTTGGGGGGAAAATACCCCAAAACCAAAAAAAACCCATAATCACACAGCTTTACAGCAGAAAATACATCTGAGACACTGAATACAACTTTGTGATATCCTTTAGATCATGGTGTCTGTTCTTGCAACACATCTGCAACATAATAAATTCCAGTGGCCTTTCTTAAAAAGGACTGGGATATAAATGGGTATAAGTGAACACAGAGCAGGTCTATTAGTTTAGAAATGGATTTAATTCGCTATGAAATCCTCTGAAATATTAAGACAGCATTTCTGAGCTGGGCATTCTTGGAGAAGTGAAAGGTGAGTCTGGGCTTCACACTTCTGTCAGAATTGATGTCTTGGTTTTTAACTCTATAATATACCATACGTTTAGGCATTTACCGACTCTCTGAAGAGGCTGTAGCAGTTTTCACACTTCAGACTTTCAATCTGCTCTTTGTTTATTGAATGCCCTTTTGTTTTCAATTGGAAGAAGTCTTCATTTTATATCTTAAAAGGCTGGCATCTACACCTGCTCTCAAGCAGATGCTGTCTTCTAGTCTGCCTGGATAATTGCTTTTCAGCAATCCATACAGACCTTTAAATCCCTTAATATACACTTCACAGGTTTGCTGTACTTAACACACCTGTATTAAGTCTCTCTGTATCTATAGTGATCTCTTCACCTCTACCACATTCATTATTATTTATTAGGATCATGTCAGGAGTGTATTGGTATTCTCTAGGTGTTACCCAAGCTCTCAGCCCTGCAGGCCATGTTCTGATCTCCTGACTTATAGCAAGGAGTCTTTGTCCCACAGAAATAAAAAGGCTTAATTGTGAAATAAGTTCTCATTGGTGAGATTAGTGATTTAGTGTTCTGTTTGGAAATTACATGGGCTGAAAGCTTTTTAAAAATAAAGATCACTTCAGGAGCTGGGTTACATGGAACAGGATTTTGATAGTATGAGCTAATCACTGGTTAATTTCCAGATCCATGGCCAGACTGCTGGTTATTAAGATGGAGCTAAGGTAGTAACACTACTGATACTATAAGGACTTGTTGCTATAGCTTTGTGACAAGGTTTATTAGGCACCATATGAATTTCTGGGTGGCTTGAGGAAAGTCAGAGCTAGTTATTTTTAGAGATGCTTCCAAACTGCCCCTCCAGAGATGAGAGTTGGGTTGCAGGTCAGCTTTGTCTCTGAGATTTCCAAGTTCACAGGAGCAGAGGGATCTCTTCACTAGTTTATAGTAGCTGAGCTGTGAAAATGGGAACTGTGGAGGAGTGAGATGAAGAAATGAAGCTGTGAAGCTTCTGTGATGTCAGTATTTAAGAAAAAAAAAAAAAAGTATTCACCCAGGATATGCTGGAGGGGAAGAGCATCTCTGCCCAGAGAGGAGAAACTTATCTCTTGTGGATATGTTGTGTTGTTTATCCTTTTTGAGTAGGTGCAGCCTTGTTAACAGATACGTTTTGCCAATGTCAGTGACTTTATCTTTTCCTGCTGGCTTGGCAAATGCTTCTGTGGGACTACAGTTCCACCCTGAAGTTTTTTAGTACCTTTGGAGTGAAGACAGAGGTTGCAATGATGTTATTACAGGCAATGGAGTGGATGACTAGCCCACGTGCACTAAAAGCTGGGATCTCTGACCAAGTGTGGGGCATGATCTCTAAGACATAGATGACTGCTCACCGGGAGACTTCCCTGCTCAGAGGCTGTTAATTGATTCTCTCTTCCTGTCTGAAATGAAGATGGCTACATTAAGAAAGCAGTTGGCTCTGCCACTTGACCCACAGGAACATTTTCCATTAAGTTGCAGTATCTCGCTGTGTATCTGTATCCCTGGAGAAGCAGATGACTGCCTGCCTCGTCTGAGCGCATGATCTGGGGAACAAAGAGCTGCTTTCCTGAAACAAATGCAACTAGCTGAACCAGGTGTGCATCACTCTGTACAGGGCTTTGGCTCTGTATAGGAAGCAGGCTAACTCTCAACGGGCTCCAACGAAGAACTGTACCCACAGAAACATCCTTTTTGTTACCTGACTTTATCAGTAACTTTTTTCTTGCATCTTTTAAGGCTGAATGCTGTCAGGGGAAAGACCAGATGCTCCCTGTTTATACATGCTTTACTGAAATGTTCCCTTTTGTTCAGAGTATCCTCTTTGAAGCTTGAAATGAAAATAGCTTGGGTTTCTGCCTCTTAGCTTATTTTGAAGCAGCTGGGGAAGATGTCCAAGGTTCTAATCAATGGTCCAAACATAGTTTCTATTTTGGAAGCTGCAGGACATGGGAACATGCCACAAGAGTGGTGCAACTGTGGGTGAGAGGATGGGTGGATGTGCTTCTTGAGTATCCTCTGGTAAAGCATCATGTTAGGGACATACTGCCAATGTGGGGTGTTCAACCAGCTCTGAGGCTGAACAGGAAACTTTCAGATCCTTGATAGTTGAATTTGCTCATGGGACTTGACTCCCCACCAGAGTCTCAAGATAAATTGTAATACCAGTTATACCCAAGCCACCCCTTTAAAGGAGACATCTCCGTGCATTTGTATCTTTGCCATGCAGTCAGGTGGTCTGTCTTTCCAGTGTGGTGTACACCTGGAGGTCTGTGATACTGGGGGTGTTACCTCCAGCTCTAGTAATTATGGGAATCTGTGGTCTGCTTAGTAGTCCAAGCCATGAGTCACAGCATGGTATGGGGAGAATAAAGGAGTATAGAAAAACTTGTAATTAAAAGCAGCAATGTTGGAAAAAAGCCTCAAACAGCTGGGTATGTGAGTTTAAATGCAATGTCTTGGTACTTGAACTCCTTGTGTTATATCCATGACCAGTCTGATTCCCTCTTCCATGGATGCAACTTATTGCTGGCACTGTTCTTTTGTCATCATTGAGTATTCAGCCTGCAGGGAGTGTAATAGCCACAGGAGCAAATTGCCTCTGCCAAAATGCAGCCATTGTTTGTAGTGTAGATTGCAATCAGGACAGTTGTATTGGAGAAAAGCCAACTGAGCAGTGGTGTCCTGGAGCCAAGGTCTGAGGAGAGGCTGGGAGCATGTCTGGTCTCAGGGCTTTTGCTAAGGCCCACCCTTTCAATCCAAAGTCTTTTTTGGGAGCTCTGGTTTCACAGGACTTGAATTCCGAGCTGGTTTATGGCATCTGCTTTTCATCTCTCACCTGGGAAGTCTCTGCTGGCAGAGTAGATGGAAGGGCTGTGGGTGAGCTCAGCATGCCTGCCTGCCTGCCCGGGGCCCTGCACTGCCTGTAAGGAAGTGTCTGGTCCCTTCCAGCTTTGGGTGGAGTAAGGAGTGGAGTGAAAGGAAAACACCTTGGCCTGTCTGTGCCAGCAGCATGTCTGGCAGGCTGCAGTGAGCTGTCAGAGCTGTGCTCTGCGTGCAGTGCCTGGGGAGTACCCGCTGTGCCACAGAGCTCATCTGCTCCCCGTCACGCTTCACTTTGGGCTTACCAGGGCACTAAAGCCTGCTTCTCCTCCTGCTTCTGATGCTCTTCACCCAGCTGGTCTGCAGCAGGGCTTTGCAAACAGCACAGTTATACTTGAAAAGTGGTCCTAAGTTGGTCGGGCTGGGCATTGGCATGTTTAAAATCTGGATGAAATCCAGTGTAAGATGGTTCCTGTCCTGAAGGGTTTGATCTGTTTTCCTCCTCTGCCTCTTGTGTGCTTGCTGATACAACAGGGACTTCTCTGAGGTCACGTAGTTGGTTTTGTGGCAAAGGAGGGCAAACTTATGTGGAAGGTCAGCAGACCTGCCAGGAGACGGAGCTGCAAATAAAGCATCTTACTCCTCCTGCCCAGAGCATTGGACTGGCAGGACAACAGCTTAAAGCAGTGCCTGCGAGCGCCTTGTCTCCTCCCTATTTGTTTTGCATGGCTGGAAAAGGCCCATGGAATGTGGCAGTTTGGTGACAAGCAGGGCTCTTTGCATGAAGCTGGGTTTCCCCGGGCATGTCCCCATATTCCACCTCCAGCCCTCACCAAGGCAGAACTTGGGAACAAAGCACATTTTCTGACATTTCCAGGGCTCTGCCTTGCACAAGAACAAGCTTGCAGAAACCCATGTTCCTGGCAAGGGCTGAGAAGTGGGTGGGACAACATGAACAGGCTGGAGACAGTGAAATCCAGACTCAGAAAGAAACTTTCACTCCATCCTGCAATGCCTCAGGCAGGGATTTGGATCTGAGGAGTAGATCCTTCATCAAAGTTTGGAAGAAATACATAAAACTGGGAAATTTGAAGAGCAGTGAGAGTGTAGCCTTAGGCTCAGCTCTGTGCATATGTGCTGTATAACTGGCATTACAGGTCTGCCTCCGCAAAGCACTTGCTCTCACTCCTGCTCCTCCCTGGGTGGATTTAGTGCTGGCTGTGAACAGGCTTGTGTCAGAGAGCTTTTTCCTCCCACTCATGTCATTCACAAGCAAACCTGTACTTGAGTCTTGGGATTGCACCAAACTCCAGACCTGGCTGAGGGGTGAAGAGCGTGGTTTTTGCCCCCACCTTGGCCCTCAATCCTGCCCTGTCTTGCACTCAGATCAGACAGAGCAAGGCCATTGTCCAATCCTCTCTACTGGTAACTGGGAATGGCCCAGTTCAGGCAAAATGGAGGACTTTGGTGTGCCAAGGTGTTGCCAGGTGAAGAAGAAAGACGAAGTTGTGATCCTTTCCCTGTTTCTTGCTTTGAGGCAGAGGTAAAACAGGGAGAGTAATTTTCTCCTGCCCTTAAAATAGTCAAGCCCCAGAGATTCTCTCCTTCCTCCAGCCTTGCTGGATCAGAGCATGAGGTGACAGGCACAAACCCAAACCCAATCATTTGTCCCTGTTTTCCCTTGTGCAGAAGTAGTCCCTCCCATTCAGCAGGACCTAGAGCAAAGCTGACCTCTTCCATTCTGCAAAATAGTTGTGTCTGCAGGGAAAGATTTGACGAAGGTGCTACTGTACCAGAACAAGATTCACCCTGACCCTTACTAGAAGAACCAAGAATGAGGGCAACCAAAAGGAACTGGAGGTTTTTCCATCCTCCTGAGCATCCTTAGCCTCTTTGGGCAGCTGTAGAGCAAAGCAGCTTTGCTTGGGGTGACTTCCCTTCTCTTCCCCCTGTTCCCAGTCCTTTGGCATTAATGTGGAAGGCGGAGCAGGGGGGAAACAAACCGCTTTCCCTCTCACCCTGGTAAATCACCTGTCCAAAGGCAACACAAACTCATTGGCTACAGTGTATAATGGAAATCTTCTTTTCTCCCTGCAAGTGAAAAATTATTTAACATAAAAAGCATATTCTTTTCCCATTAGACCATGTGTGGCAGGGAGAGGTGAAGGGAGTCGCAGAAGATACCACTCTTTAAAAACAAAAAACAGCCCAAGCTGAAAGCAAGCCAGACAAGGTCCTGTTACCATGTAGAAATGTCAAGTTCATATGTAATTTTGTCTTATACTCTAAAAAGAGGACATTGTAAGATTTTTTTGCACAACTGTTTGCACTATAGTTTTAATGGGAAACATAATGGAGGGGTGATTTGACCCTTTAACAGCGTTGGGAATGAAATGTTAATGTGCTGGTTAAGATGAAACTGCCTCATTTGTACAGATGGACAGCTGAACTCATAACAGAGCATCCCTCTCACCCTCATGCAAGTTTCTGTAGTATTTCTAAACTTATTATATTATAACTGATTTTCAAGAGTAATTTGCAGTTGTCATAATACAAATAATATCTAAGAATATAACATTTGAACTGCACAGAGAAATTTTGATTTGTATAAGCATGAAAAAGCCATGTCCAGGAGAGATTGTATGGGATGGATTTTTGGTATGTTAACTCCTGCTGGGTTAGGACATGGGTCTCTTCTTGCCGGGGGTAAATCTCAAGTAATGCACTGCCAACAGAATGGGATTAGGTTTCAATTTAATCTGTTCTCTTCACACTTAGTCTGGAGTTACTCTGCCATGAATCTGGAGGAACAAAGCTCTTTAGACAAAAGGGATCATTTAGAGTTCACTGGGAACCACATAATGCTGTTGCTATTAGAATTAGATAGAAATTCAAAGGCAGGGTATCTTTTCGGGCCTGTCTGCTGTGGAAATAGAACAAGTTACCAAAATAGGCTGGAAGAACAGGCAAGATCATGCACAGTGTAAGAAAGGCTTTGAACGCTGCTACTATACCTGGGGAAAAAGGTGAAAAGGACTGGGTCATGCCAGTAGGTCAGCACTTGAGGTGTTTAAAGCTGAGCAACCCATACCTAGATCACTGCTTGAATGTGGTAGAATGGTGAAGGGGTCTTGAGGTCTCAAGAAAATGTCCTGCTGTAGAGAAAGCAGGTCCTTGGAGTCCTTTCTGACATCTTTCCACCCAGGGCAAATATCTTTCTAATTGCGTATTATTTAATCTCATTACATGTACAAGCTGTGCTTTTTACCAAGCTATCACATCTGTCAGGCCTGCGAGGAGACTTTCACCACTGGCTCCCATCTCAAGCTTCTCTCTTCAGCCAAGGCAACACCTGGGTGTGGTCGCAGCACCTCTCTTGTGGTCCTCATCCACTGACCTCCCTGGAGAGGCCACAACATGCTGAGGCCAGAGAGAAGAGGTGTGATTCCTTGCTCTGCTCTGTGCATGTGAAGGCATGTTCCCAGCCTGTGGCATCTCTCCATCTCCCCTCTCTGATGGAGACCTGGTGCTCCTCCATATGTGGTCCCTGTTGTGGCACTATTTGACAGGACACCCCCTGAAAGGACAGAGGAGGTGTCGTCATTGAAAAGGATGGCTTGTTTTGCCTGCAGTGACCAGGTGAGGGTCCTGTTATGTGCCTGGTGTTGTGCAGTGCAAGATGGAAGTATTGCTGTTCAGGAAGGGATTAATACTAAGAGGTTTGGCTCCTTGGTGGCCCTGTCAGAAAGCAGGTGGAAAAAAGACTCTTTAATGTGAGACTTAATGAGGTGGTGAAAATCACTGCTTCAGAAGGTGAAGACCCATGTTAGTCTTGAAAAGAGATTGTACTTGCTGAGGGACGAGAAACTGTGCAAATAAACACGATGACCTGGATGCAGCCCCATATCTTGCTATCCCTAAGCAGCAGACAGGTCCTCCCAACATCGATGGGAAAACCGTTCTCCATATCCCCCTCCAGCGCTGTGCCTTCCCTTGGGCCACGGGCCGTGGCTGGAAGGTGCTGCTGGGCGGGCCCGGCGCGGCTGCAGCGGGGAGCGGCGGCCACGAGAGGGCACTGAAAGGATGCGGATTTCGGGGCGATGCTGCGGCTGTCCCAAACCATCCGAGTGCCGTATTTACCAGGAAAAAAGATTTCCCCCCTCTCTTTTTTTTTTAATTAGAAATCAGCACACTGGAGCTTGAAACAAGGTCAGAATGGCAAACCCCCAGCACCACTGCCTAGCTCTGACTTTCTTTTGTACGGGGATATTTGTCTTCCAACAGTTTTCATTGGCCTGTTGTGTCCTGCTCATCTTCCTTCAGTGCATCAGGGAGTCCTATTAAGTTGCAGCAGCACAGGTCTTCAGGGGAGCATCCTGGTTTCTGCATCCTGAATGATAAAAATGGGACGCTTAACACAAAAGGAATACGCAGAGGAGACAAATTCAAAGGATTGCTTTATTCTCTCCAGCTACAGGATTCAGGTGTATTTTGTCCTAGTTGTGAGGCTGCAATTCTGTCTGGTTTCCCTGAATTTATTTCAAGCAGGGGATACTTGGTTTCTTGGTCTAAAATGGTGACAGGGACAGGTTTCCCAAAGTAGCTGTCTTGCCTGCAGAGGAAGGTGCTGTGGGAACATGTCCTACTTCAACTAAGCTTCAGAGAAAATTCCGAAACAGTTTTAAATTCAAATGTTTATTTTCCCCTTTCACTCTGACTTTGTTTTTATTCTGACTCAATTTTGTTCTGATTTTTGGACCACACATTAAAGTAAAAAAAAAAAAATTCATCTTGGAATATTTCAAAATTTCCATTCTGGAAAATATTTAAAGGTCTTGACTTTTATAATTCCTTTCAACCTGTAATCAGGAGAAAATGAAATCAACACCCTGGCATCTCTTTTGGAGACAAAATCCTGTTTTCTGATATCTTTCTGACACTGGCTTTCTGATTTTGCTGGTGCGTTGAACTGGGATGATGGCTTTGCTATGCCGGACCTCATTCCTAAGTAGTCTCTCACTTCGTCCTCTCCTTGGCATTTAGTACTAAGGCCAAGGCAAACCAAGATGCAGTTTTGAGTCCCCATTGAACACTGATCCACACTTTCTGAGCTCTGCAGATGGGAAGTCTCTCAGGAAACAGTATTTTATCTGGCATCATTTATTTTTTTTGTTCTTACAAAAAGAGCCCGTGAGCTGGGGATGGGGCAGGGATGTAGTTGAGAACTTGGCAAGTACAGAGAGGCAATATTTTTGATCTCAGGTACAATGTGTATTGTGAGCTGCACCAAAATGAGGAGTCCTTCAAACAGAATAGCAGCTTAGACATTGCTAAACAGCAAAAGCCTGAATTGTGGTGCACAGATCCTAAATCCCTGCCTGGTCCCCAGCAGTTCTCCTCCTTCCCCTGCTGATGGCAGTGCTCTGACTGGTAACCCTGCTGTGCAGAGGGACCCTTGCTGCAGTCCAACAGAGGAGTGACCTGAACATGTTTGGGGATTCATGTATGGCTCAGGATAAACCTTTAAGGGAGAGAAACGACTTGCATGATTATTTTAATACCAGTGGTTTTCCATAAGAGCTTGAGGCTGAGATAAGTGGTATGTTGGCAGACCGAGCTTTTGGAGGGGCCAGAATGGCTGTTTGTAGCCCTGCGCTTACAAGCTCTTCTCTTCATCACTTCTCCACCCAAAGCTGATGGCTTCATCACTGGATGCAGCCTGGCAAGGCTCAGCTGGCTGACATGAGTCGGGCATCTGGCCCGGGCCTTTCCCTTAATAATCTGCTTGATCCTCAGATCTCTCGGATCCAACCTTCCTGAGATCAGCAAACTACAGGAGAACACTAGATTCTACAGGGAAGGGAATCCCTGCAGTACATGCTCATATCTTCCTAATGGGACTTGGGAAAGGAGGGTGCCATGGCAGACAAATGACTTCGTTGGTTGTCCCCACTATTCATCTTTAAATGAAACAGGTTTATTCCAATAAAAATACACCGCTTGGGTTAGAGAGTAGTTTCAAGTTAATCGGTTTGAATAAAACACAAAGGACAGGCACACTCTGAAGAGGTCTCTTTTTCCAAAGTATGAATCTTCAGTTCCTAGTTTGCAATTTCTTTCTCTTTGATATAGTCCTTTATCAAATAGTGTAATGTTAAAGCAACCCCCTCTCAACTAATAAACCAAGAAATGGGAATCTCGCTTGCAAAATAAGGATTCCTGGTCAAGCTTTGATAATTTAATAATACTAAAAAGAAATTTTTTTCCTCGGTTGGCAAAACCCAGAGCTTTCCACAAAGTGGTAAACAAGCAATTGAAGAAAAGGCAGAGTCAGCACTGAGCTGTGAGGTTTAAATCAAAACATGCACCCTTAAAAAATATCTCGGGGGCTTTAGAGGCCCCAAGAAGTAGGAAGGGCAATTCATCTGCCTTGGGTTTAAGCTGGTGGCTTGGGTTGTTCAAAGAGATACCATGTGTGTGGGAATACTTCCCCTGGTAAATGAAGATATTCACTCATCAAAGCAGGAACCTGCCAAAAGTGTGTTCCATAAAGGGGGAAATTCCAGGCATTCTTGGGGAAATTGCAACTTGGAGACTGCAGAATCGAGCCCATACCGGGTGAAGTGCTTGTAGACCATCATGGGAGTCTGTGTCCGGTGCATGAAAGCAGGCTTGAATGAGCAACAAGAGCACGATAGTGGGTTGTAATGTTCCTGTGTGAGGAGGGAAGGAGGTATTTTCTACTCCTTATGGACTGGAAATTTCTTCCCAGTACAGTATTGCAGTCATACTGATAACCACAGCTCCATGTGGCCATCAATTATTCATATAGACCCCAACACCGCTGGGAGTCTCACATGTAAGAAGCAGCAGTGTTTTAGCTGTTAATTGGATGGGTAAGTTCCCCTCTCCTGAGGGCCAAAGTGAACTTCCCATTGACCCTAAAACTGGTTTCTGGAGGCTGGAACAGAGCCCAGGGTGCTCAGGGCAGGTGACTTTGACTGGCGTTTGCTGCACTTGCTGTGCAGAGCTGGTGGGCTGTGGTTGCTTCTGGGCTTTTCAGAAGTAATCTGGTGAAAGACGGAAGGACAGATCCTTGCTGAAATCAGTGGCATCCCAGCTCCCATGGGATCACCCAGCCTAATGCTTTGGTGTTGTAACAAGTTCCTCCTTCCCATAATTCCTTGACTGTCCACTTTGTGGGAAGGGGAAAGTTTCTGTAAAAGAGCAGTACTAGGCAGCTCTTGCCTTCTGCTTGCTCTGCTTCAGGCCATTGCTGACTTGTTCCTACAGCCACTTGCATCATCCTGACTCTCAGCTGTCAGACAGAGATACATGGAACTTAATATGGTCTCTTATTTTTCACAGAAACCACCTAAAAACCCCCAGCCTGTCATATGCAGATGCAACTGGACAAAGAGCCCCTGAAGGGAGGGAGCTGTAAGTGTTCCATTGTGCTGTGGGAATGGATAGAAAAGGGGACAATTAGGCTGACAGTCTTGAGCAAATGCCTGGTGGTGCTGGAGGTGGGTTTGCAGGGTTGGGAACAGGTCAGGGCTCCACAGCTATTTTGTCAGCGTTTTCCTCTAGAAACCAAGAAGGGAAATGTTCCAGGTGTATTTCCTTTGTCTTGGGACAGTCTTGATCAATGTGTATGTGGTGGTACCAAGTGCTTGTTCCTCTTTGCAGTACCTGTGGTACCACACTAAGGCAGCCTTATGCCTGCTTCTGTTGAATATTTTCCCTGATTTGAAAAACCACTGGAACTAGGGACAGCTGTTGGGCCAGTTTCAACATAGATCTGATCCACGTCCTTCACCCCCCCTGTGGCCTCCCTGTTCCTACAGGGCTCACTTTTAAAAATCTTTGGTGCTTGAGGATTTCTTGGCCAGCCAAAACTCTTAAGTGTCTAGAACTGGAGAGCAGCTCACTAACATGCTTCACAAGGCATTAATAGTGTCCCTCTTTGCATGTTTATTGCAAAGATATTCCCCTGCCTTCCTCGCCTTCATCTGTCCAGTAGCCCTAAGTGGCTTTTCCAATGTGTTTATCTGAAATTCTTTACATTTTTACCCCATGTCCCATGCATGGGAAGCAGCTGGGCTCTCGGATGCACTGCACTGAAATCAGCGCTTAATGTACATCTGGTTGCTGGCCTGGTGCAGAGTTATCTAGAGGAGATGATCCTGTTGAAGGAAGAAGAGTACAGAAATCAGGCCAGTGCCCTCAGTGAAAATGCAAGTGATAAATGTAGCCCTGTGATTACATTCCTCTTCTCTGCACCTCAGCATTGCTAACTAATTCCTTCTAGGAAGAAGGTGAAGGAAGCAGGGAGCTGTAAATTACAGCTTGGCTTAATTGGCTGGCACAAATTTGCTGTGAGGCCAGGCTGGGAATACACAAAATATCTTTATGTAAAAGAAGTGGTTATTAGCAGGAGATGCAATGAAATGGTGGTTTCAACCAGTTGTGTCTTGTGGTTGGATCCTCTAGTGTCTAAGAAGGTGCAAACTCCAACTGAAGCTTTTCCTGCTGTTGGGACATTCTTAATATTTCTCTCTCCCCTGTGGATTCTCCAGTGTCTAATAATATTACTAATAAGTTGCAACGTGAGCTCAACAATTTCTTTCAGTGTGGGCATTAATAGGTCTCAGGATACAGGAGAGGGCCCTATTTTCATAAAACTTATAGGAACTGTAAGACCTCTGCCCCCTCCACCAAGCTGGGTTGGAAATGGCCAACAAATTTGAAAGTTATTGGAGACGGGGGAGATAAGTATGTTTATTTTATTTATATTTTATATATGTATCCCATGTGCAGACTGATTGCACAAACCTCATTTCTTAAGAGACCAAGCTTAAACCTTATGTTTGCCTCTCTATTGTAATAAACTTTGTCTCCTTTTATTTACCCACCTGTAGGATTTGATGATTTCCCCTTTTCCCCCACTCCTCAATTTCCCCATATCCTGTTCCCGAAAGGGCTGGGGCCCTTCCCAAGAGATCATTTCATGCTGTTTCCCAGGAGGTCTGCCTTGAAGGATGTTGATATGTAGGTGGACATATGTTATGCTTGTATTATTTGCTCTGCAGTGAGAGGGAAAAGTATATACAGAGATACAGTTTGCTCTGGTCTCTCCCAAAGGCAGTTTAGATTTGTGTGGTTTCTTTTGAATCTGTCAAAGGCATCTAAATCCCCTCAGGAAAAAAATACTGAAACAATGCAAAATAAGAGCAACATGAGAATTTTAAATATACTTAGTCCAGGAGGCCACTTTTATTGACTTGGAAAGGATCTTTCTTTTGGGGACTGATGTTTTTGATGACACCTGAAAACCCAGCAACGCTATTGCAGAATTTGAATCCATGAGTCAATACGCTTTTAATGCTCCTTCAGTATGAGTGCGCACACAAATTATCCCCTCACACACGCAACGTTATGTACATGTTTTCCTCTCCCAGCATTCCAGCCTGCTTGGGTTGACCTTGTCTCTCTCAGTGATTTAGGTTTTAGAGAAGGAATGGGTAAGGATTTGCTTTGACATTTAAAGGCAATCCAGGTAATTGATAGCACTGGCAGCGTCCATCTCTCCCTCCATATATCTGCACAACAGTATCTATTTTTGACGTAGCTGACACGCCATTTCCTTTGGCAGCCCAAGGGCGGCTCATCTTTAAATTAAACTCGTCTCCGACCCTTCCAATCTGCGAGCTGTACAGAGGCAGACACTGGTGGGGTATATCATCTGGAGACTGTGCAGGCATATTTGAGCAGGGTGATGTATTATCAAAAGGGCTCTGCATTACTGCTAGCTGGAACCAAAACAAGCTCTAAAGTATTAACTAATGACATGGGAAGTCCCTTAGGTATCTAATCACCTTTAATGTTCAGATTTAGAAGACAACTTTAAAGGAAGAAAAAGAGATTAGCGGGTCAGGTCAGAGCACCCCTTCCCCCTCCCTCCACCCCTAAAATACAATTGGCTTTTTAAAGTCAAAACCAGATTCATATTTCACCTCATCAGTAAGTACACCATTAAAAACCATGCCCCAGAGCTTGGATCTTGGAGCAAAGCTTTGCTGAAGTTTGGAGGGATTTGAACCTTTGGCTTGTATCAGAAGCAGTGATGGGTTTGGGAGTCTGGAAAGTCCCCTTTGCAAGGGTTTGAGCTGAACTTTGGTGCTGTCTCGCTATAGGCATAGGAACCCCCCTACAAAGTTTCATCTGCAGATCTCCACGTTTTCATGCATGTAGACTGCTTGGTCTCAAAACAGTGTTGTGCTAATCCCTGCAGTATGTTTCCTTGTGCCACAGTTCCCTACCTGGACAGAGGTGCTAAAGGACATGCCCATGTCATATAGGAAGCCTGTGCAGGGGGAAGGAAATACTGATTTGGCCTTCCAAGACTCAGGCTAGCATGTGGCTTGCAGAACTGGCTCTGCAGACTGAAAAAAAAAAAAAACCTCCTAAGAAAAGCAAAGCTGTTGTCAGTAAATTCACTTTCCTGCATTGATGTGGATCCAGCTGTATTGACTTAGAGCCCTACAAAGCTTGGGGCAAAGACTTTCAACCCTACACTTTACCCAGTGGGCCAATCCCTGCCTCCCACACCAGTCTCTCTCCAGCTTTGAAGGGGAGAGGGTTTAGGTTTCAATTTCCACCTGGGGATGTTGCTGCTGTTTATGGCAGGAGAAGGTCTGCATATGAAGCACAGAGAAGAAACCCGAGACCTGGTATACCTACCTAGCATGGCATCCTGGGGAAATACCAACTAAGAGTCAAGCAAGAGGAAAGTACTTACGGTTTTGGCACAGGTCTTCCCTGGGGCAATTACACAGCCTGTTGCTCAGAAATTGCCCCACATGCACCTTAGCTGTAATTAATAAACCCAGACCTAGCAGGTTCAGTTTTGTGATGGGGGGAAGCTGCTAACATGGACTACGGGCAGCATGCTCAGTTCACACGTTGCTAAAACACACTGACTTGAAAGCTTTGCCACATTGATTTTTGCAGAAATGTCAGGAATTGCAGTCTCTGCCCTCTCCAGAGTGGGGTCCCTTCCAGTCATGGTTCCAGTTTAATTACCCAGCTTTAGATTGGGATTTCCAAGGAAGCCGAATGAGTTTTGGCATCTCAAGTCCTACTGAGTTTTGCTGCAATGTGGATGTTTGTCCTTTTCTGAGACCTTCTGACAGTTGTACAAGAGACCTCAGCAATAGCCACATACCTCAGTAGGCTTGGGTGTAAATGTAGAATTTACAGGAATTAAAGTGACTTCAAAGCCTGAATTCCACTGATTTCTTTTTCTTCCAGTAGTGCTTTGGCATCTAAGTCACAGGCTTGGTTTTTTTGGAAGTTTTTCCTTCAATCCTTGCTTTTATTAATGGTGACCTGCAATCCTGAACTCCCCAGTGTTTCTAGAAAACTAATGAAAGCTGGAGATGCTCAGCATCCCTCTGAGTCAGGTTCAAAATAAAATACTTGGTAAACATAAAATCTGATTTCTTTCCCTCCTCCTCACTCTGTTCAACCCTCTTCAAAAACTGCTTAGGAACAAACCCAATAACTTTTCTAGTTTTTAGGCAACCTTTATTTACCCAGCTTAAATTGCTACTTCTTTCTTTTGAGAGTATAGTCTGTATTAGAGTAAGACTTGATATCCCTGAAACATGGAGAAGACAGTAAATACGGGAGCTGGCCTCAGGTAGCAGGACAAACATGATGGAGAGGAAGAAGACCAAAGTCTTTTATTTAAAATCAAAAAGCCACACAATCATCCCCGACAAAATAAAGCTGTGGAATTGTATCTAAGGGTTGTGATGACACCATAAGTCACTAGAGCTCTGTTCTCATCTCATTTGTTATGATGTCACCTCTCCAGACATATTTATAACTTTGCAACTTCTGGTTCCAAATCATTTATTCTTGTTAGATAAATACACGGACGGGGGGCTTTGGTGACATGATGGTAAACCATGGGGGTGAAGCCTGAGTACTTTCTGATTGTGCTGCTGAGCTGGATCCTGGCAGCTTTCCCCATGCTTGTGTGGTTGCCCATGTTGAGTAATGCTGGTGGGAAGTTGCTGTGGAACAAGGAATGGGAAGTACTTGTGTTTTCCTCTCCCTCTTTTCTATTAGCACCTGTAGGCTGGCATTAACATTATGGTAGCAGCCGGTGGTTTGTTCACCTGAAGCTTCTCTTTGTAAGAAGCTGGAGATGTTTCCTGGGACAGGAATTGAGGATTATGGCAGTCAGCACACAGCACCAACCTGCTCGGAACACCGTGCACCCAAGCTCAGAACAAGCAGCTGCCTATTTGTGCTGTTTCACGGCTTTTCTGATGCCTTGTGCCCATGTGTGTCCAGGCACAGAGTTAGAAAGGACATTTTATGTGCTTGATCTGTAAAATGAGCAACTTAAATCAGAAACTTAAATGGATAAGAATAGGTGAGAACCTCTTTTATAGACATGGGTTAAATTATTATCACTTTGGCAAGATGCTGGGGGGATTATGTGGGAGATATGAACACTGCAAGTGGGTATCTGTGTTCGGTCGCTGACACTGAGCCAATCCATCACTGACTTGTGCTCCCTGTCCCTCCCTTGGGAGGAGATGAAATAAGCCACTGAAAGCTAGTTGGCACGGCTGCTGCCTTCACGCTCTGCTGGAGCTCAGCCTACTTTCATGTTTCACTTTTGATTATTGAAGTCCAAATTGTAATGGGAGGTGATTAGAGTAGCAGAGAGCTGATGGTGCCCACCTATGTGAAAGGCAGTGTAGAGCTCCACCAAGAAAGCTGGGTGGGCAGTGGGTCTGACTTGCTGCCAAAATGGTAGGTAGTGAGCCCCTATGGAGAGGGGAGAAACAGGCAGATGCCAAGTCAGTGAAGGCTCTGAGGAAGAACTTCAGCAGGCAGCTTCCCAGCTACATTTGCCAGTGACACACAAGTTGTTGCTTTTCTTTGAGAAAGATGCTGTGTTTGAAGGACTTTGAACATAATCCAGGTGATAGCATAGTCCCAGCTCTGCCCTTCCCTTGCTAAATGGACCCTAGAGAATATGGGCTATTCCAGTGTGAAGCAATCAAGCTTCCATGGTGTCTTCTGTTATCCTGTACATGCTTAGGAAGGATTTGTTTCCTCCTGAAGAAGTTGGTGGCATGGGAAAAACTGTTGGCTCCATCAGCTAGTGCTCTGAATGATGCTGCATTAGCATCGCTCCTTGAGCTCTTAGAGGACTAATGCTAGCGTATCACATGCCACTGTCCCAGCCCCAGGGAAGTCAGCATTTGTCTCCCTGCATCTCCTGAGAGCGGTGTGAAAACTACACTGGTCATGATACAAATATTCTTAGTATTCCAAGAAGCACAAATATTTTCTGCTTCTTTATGCCAAAAATAACAAGAGTAGCTGAGGGATATTTTTTACTGCCACCTCCTTGCTCTAGCGTAAGGCTGTAATTCCTAAATAGGACCTTACTGCACTGTTACTGTGGTCTATATCACTTGCTTTTTTTCTCTTCTCTCTCTGCCTGCAAGCAATATTCAACCATGGCACTGATATGGGGGATAACCAATGCATCTGTCCATCTGTCACGTATCTGGGCACTTATGCTCTGATGAGCAAGGCTGATGAAGGTGGGGATGACAAGGGGCTATTTGTTCTGCCTTGGTAGGTCTGCCTGGATGCTTTAGATGCTGAATGGAGGAATGGAAATCTCTCAGGCTCTCTATGCAGAAGGTTATACTGGTTGTATAACCGGTGCCAAGAGGGGAATACTTGTCAGACCTCTTTTTCCTATCTCTTTCCCAAGAGAGAGAGGCCCAGCTCCCTATTTGGCTGCCAACAATTGGGTTAGATGGGTTCAGAACAGGTTGCATCTGGGTCTAGAGGAACCAGTGCAAACTTTCTGGTCCCCAAGCAGCACACACATAATGCAGAGCTCTCTACAAACTTAGCACAAGGCAATAGTGGAGATGAATGAGACTCTGTGAGAATGTTGTAAGGTTCAGATAAAATCTGCAGTTCTCAGGGCAGGGTCTCTGTGGAGTGGTGTCGAGGGTAAATGGAGTTTACCCACTTGGAACGTGAGTGACACACTGTTTATCCATTTCTCATCTACACCAGGCAATGGAAATAATTTCTTTTAATACCCCATCTTGACATCAGGAGGGAGGGGGAGGCACCCCACCGGGGGCTCAGGAGCAGGTGCATGGGGGTCACAGGGATGCTACCATTCCCATGGCATTGGAGGGGGCTCTGGGCTTACTGGGAAGACTGGCGGGGCTTTTCACCCAAAATTTATACAAGGGTGTACTGCTAAGGAAAGGTCTGAAACCCCCTGAGTTATGTTGTGCACTGTGCAGAGAGCACCCTCACTTGTGTTCTCTCTCTGCTGGCATCTTCTCTCATAATCATTCATCCTCTCTATAAACAGATTTCCCAGTAATGGTTTTCATTTTCTTTGAAGTGTCCCATTCATTCTGCTGCTCTGCCCATTCATGTGCTCAGGGTTCCTTGAAAGGAAGACAGACACAAACATCCAAAGTGCTTGAAATATGCTAGCAGGGGGAGGGGATGGGCAGAGGCATTTCTTTTAAAATATATCTATTTGAGGAGATCTTAATAATTTCTAATTTTTAATCATTTTTACTTTTTCTTTTCACCTAAATAATGCTCTCTTTTTGTTTTGTTTTGTTTTTGGGTTGCTTTCCCCCTATAGAGATCCCAATGCAGCATGGTTTCCAAATTTCACTTCCCCCCACCCCCCGCAATCTGTTCCTGCTGCTTTAAGCTATTAATAAATTGAAAGCATATTCTGGAGGCCGATTTAATCCAGCCCCAAAGTTAAGCAGGTGCTGAAGTGGTTCGCTTATGGGGTACATTTCTGAACTGGGGCCTTCCAGGCTAAGACACGACTGTTGTCAGGGCTCCATGGCTGGGCTCATGTGAATAGAAAGGAATATTTGGCCCTGAAAATCAGGAATTGTATCTATTCCCTGTGAGGGCGGGGAATTAAAAGGAAAGGCTACTTGTCTTTTTAGGGCAGACATAAACCCGAAATGACGGTCAGTTATGGCATGCCATGCCCTGTAACATTTCACCCCCATCAGGATCCCTTTCCGCTGCAGTAATAGCCCAGATTTAAGGTTGCAAATCCTGCTTCATTTTGTCTTGGTGTCCGTTGTCATACCTCTATGGTGCTATGCTTCCTCGTGGGACCAATCTTCAGCAAACCTCCTCCTCTGGTTGAAGAGGGACCTTACTCTAACCCCCAGAATAGTGTCAAACAAACCTATTTCATTTCAATGACAAGGTGATGGCTTGCAATTGGCTCTAATTACATCCCCATAGACTTGTCCCAGCATAAGGGGAGACCTTGCCATTCTGATTAAAATTAGAAGCATGCAGACTTTCTAAGGGAGGCTGAGTTTGGGTTTAGAGCAGAGATGAGACCTCAGCCTGGGTGAAATGGCTGCTTCTGCTCTTGGGTAACAACCCTGTGAGCTTTTGCAAAAAAAAAGTGCCCCAAGCGAGTTCTCAACTGTGCTTTTTCTCTTGACACTTGGCATTTCAGCCCACACATTCAAGATTGCGCCTGGCATTTGGGACTGTATTTGTGTCCAGCTTGAGGGCTTGGGGTTCTTTTTAATTATTGTTATATAGTTATGGGCTGGGGGCTTGGTGTATGGGAGCAAGAATGGGTTTGCTGTTTCTCCACCAGATTTTTGCATTGGGTTGGTTTTTATTAGGACATGTTTGGCTTTGATTTCAGATTTATATGTTGTTCTGTTCTATCAAGCTCCAATAGGCTTTTTGAATCCAGGCCCCCACATAAATGGAGAATTATGATTCTAACATTATGCCTAGTAGCAACAATAATAAAGAACTGGAGGTTCACTTTCATACGAGCTGCAAGCCCAAATTCTCTTTCAAGGGACTGAACCTCTGTGTAGCTGCAGACCAGGGAGGACACTCCATTTCAGAGGGTAGAAGGTCTGTGCCCGCTCAACTAAGAGGGGTGGGGTCTGGACCAGATTTGGGTGAGGAACAGAATTGGGGGAAGGAGGGAGGAACAAGCCAGCCTCTAGCATACCACAAATGTGTTTTATATTGTAATATCAAACATTGGCTTATTCTGTGTTTTCTGTTAAAACAAGTCATAAAAGAACTACTTAAAGGGGACTCCATTCCTATATTTTATATATACCCACAGAGAACATGTGGAGCGCAGATAACGGTGACCAACCTTCCCCCGCCGCTTCGCTCCTTCTCCCCCCACCGCCCCATTCATCTCCGCGATCTAATAAGAAAAAGAACAGAGCTGGTGTTAACACAGGAGGGGTTGTTAATCTATTCGGAAACGGATTTTCGGGTCCAGGCATACTTTTTTGTGTGTGTGTGTGTGCGTTGTTGGCTGAGAAGGGAAAGGAAAGGATGTTCATCTTGCTTCTTGGGGACGGAGCCCAAGGGCAGGCGTGGAGCGCGGTGGCCGGGGAGGAGGCGGCCGGGTGCCGGCGCGGCGGGGCAGCCGGGGCCCGCTCCCCTCGGCGGAGCTGGTGGAGGTGCTCGGCGGAGGGCGGGAGGGTGTTTAGCTTGGGGTGGGACGTAATTGATAGCAGGGAAGAGCTGTCACAATAGCAGGATAGGAAACCGGCTATCCGGGACAGACCCAGCTTTTAAAAGCCCCTAATCTGCCGGTCTATGTATTAAAGGGCTGATTTGAGGGGAGGACACGGGGGGAGGGGGGTTAAAGAGGAGGCCTGACTCCTGTTAGCTCCTTCTAATGAGGCAGTTGAATAGCATTTAAAAGGGCTCCTGGCCTGGCATGAAATCTCACAAAGGAACCTCCTTATTTTAATGCACGCAACTGACTTTGCTTTACAAACACTTTTATAGTGTCCAGACACTTACAAATCGACCTTCAGTGATTCTTGAGTTAATACGAAGTCTTGGGAAACATTAATGCGCTATTAAAAAAGAAAGTCTCTCAATAGATCTTTCTAGTCTTACAAACACGCTCAGAGTTCTTGAGTACTCAACTCCGGGTATAAAAATGTAAAGTCGTTTAAGGCTATTAATGGGGGGAGGGAGCCGATCCTGCATTCCTTGCCCGAGTCTCTCATTTAAGCTATTAACCTCCCGATGGTAGGGGTTTTTTTCTGCTCGAGTAAAGAGCAACGGATTTTGGCTTCAAGCAAACATATTTAAACCCCGAAGAAGGGCTTGTGTGTTGGCAAGTTTATCTCCCCCCCACCCCATGTCAGTTGGTTTAATTAAAAAAAAACCCCAAAACTAAACCACCGAACTAATACCTCTCCTTACAGACCTCGGCTTTTTAATTACCGAACAACGCGGGGAAAGAATTCTAGGGGTCCCATTTTGCCGAGCGAAAAACTGCAGGGGATGGGAGCGACGAGATCGGGTCCTATCTGCAAGCAGCTTGGAAAAGACTCCCTTCTCTAAAGAAAAAAAAAATTGCTGCAGCAGAAGGGAAACGGTTTAAATTGGCAAGCAAGATTAGTGAGGGATGTAGAAAGAGTGAAGTAAATCGTAGTGGAATAGCTCAACGCGGCAGGAAGTGTGTGTGTGTATATGTGTAGTGTGGGTATGTATATAATACGTATAGCTTGTGCTGATCTTGTGTGAGAGATGCTGGAGCTGGGTTTCCCAGGGGGTTTGTCCCACAGACACGGAAAGAGCCGGGGAAGGTGGAAAAGGACTGAGAAAAAGGACTGTGGTGATGAGGATAAGGCCGAGGTCGGGGGTGGAGGGAGGCGGCTTTTGGGACGGGTTTCGGCCGGGGGGTGCCTCTTTCCCCGACCCCTGTCTGCTGCTGCTCCCCGGCAAACCCCGACGTTTCTAAGGGTGAAACCTCGTTTCCCATATGTTTGTTTTCGGGGTTTTTCCCTTGGCGGTGGCTCCTGCGCCGGGCTAACCGGCGGAGCGGCGGCAGGAGCCCGTCTGGGGGGCGGGGGCTCCCCGCCCGGCTGTGCGGGCAGCGGCTGCCCTGCGGGGGGGACTCCAGCGCTTGGGAGGGGAAAAAAACAAAAAAACCCAAACCCCAACCAACAGCAAAAAAACAAACACCAAACCACCCCACTCTCACGGTCCAAATTATCTCCTCTTAGCGCTGGGCTCCGATAAGGCCGGGCCGAGGGGGGGGGGCGCGGACCCCCGCGCTCCTCTTTTGTCTCGTTTCTCCCCATCTCCCTGCTCCCGGAGAGAGGGTTTTATTTTTCTTT
Source organism: Scopus umbretta (assembly GCA_013400535.1). Classification (NCBI taxonomy): domain Eukaryota; kingdom Metazoa; phylum Chordata; class Aves; order Pelecaniformes; family Scopidae; genus Scopus; species Scopus umbretta. The sequence goes on from VZTL01078253.1 coordinate 26,371, forward strand.
TTTTGGTGGTTTTTTTTTTTTT
>VZTL01078253.1:31242-48652 GCA_013400535.1 Scopus umbretta
AAAAGAAAGGGGGGGGTGGAGAGAAAAACCCGGAGAAAGAAGGCCTTTTCTATTAAATAGAAACAAGATGTTCAAATATAGAATGTATGAATTTGAAATCTGGTGTTTTCCACTCTTGGATGCTGATGGCGTTAAAAAAATCTACTTTGCTGCTTCTGCAATTTAAATCCTTACGTAGAAACATAAATTATCCACTGGGATATTATTTTTAATTAAAATTCTCTTTCCTGTAGGAGTTGTTTTTAACTTCGCTTCGGTTTTCCTGAAGATTTTTCTTTTCCCTCCGATTTAACGTTTTCATTAATTGAGGGATTCTTAAGCCGTGTCTTGTAAGCGGGTTAGTGTTTTTGAAACTTTGACAGAAAACAGTCCACTTGTTTTGTTTTGGTTTGGGTGAATGGTTTTGGTGAAAACACATAGTTTTAAAACAACTCAGAGGGAGTGGAAAACTTGGAGCTCCTCAGACATGTCAATGAACAGTGTTCACACACACAAAAAAAACCCCATGTTTTTTTTCAATGAGCTCTTGAATGCCAGGCTCCGCACGAAGGCTTTGGAGGGGCAAACCTGAATTTATGCATCTCCAGCCTGTTTTAGGTACCTAAATAGAAACGGAGCCATTCTCAGAAGTGCTGACCCCTCACAAATCTGGGTGAAGACAAGGAGGACAGCTCTGGTTCATCGCCACTAAAACCTAGTCCCTTTTCTCTCACTGCCCACATGTGACTTCAGGCATTTATTTGGACTGGCTGTTGAGTTCAGCTGCCTTTATTGTTTCCTCTCAGAGACGATCTGGAGGAGCAGGAAAAGTACTTCTGTATTCAGCAAAATAAGGGACGTGAAGCACTTGGTGAACTTCAAAAGATTTGAGAGCAGTAGGGCAACATACCTGCTTCATGTTAGACGTGTAGATGGTCTGAGAGGAACCACCTTGACCACTCAGCCCTGCATTCTCAGGCAATCCTGTAAAGGGCCCCGGAAGGGTTCCCAGAGCATCCATGCCACAAAACGCTTCCCACTGCCCAGGAGCAAACTATCAAAGGCTGGTGGGAGAGACCAACTGGCTGCCAAATGGTGGAGGACCCCAGGACCACAGCAGGGGACCTCGAGGGCTCACATCATTGCCAGATCTCAGGCTCCACCATTTTGAACACATGCAGGATTTTTTGTGTTTTTGTTCAGTGTTTAGTCTGTCAGAAATCTTCCTTCCTTTCATTGCAGGCTAAACAGGCCACAGAACTCGGGGCGGGGGGGGAGGTAAATGAAATTTCTGGTAAAAATGAGGAGAAAGTAAGAAAAATCAGCTTCTTTGTGCCCACTGGGAAATTCCTTTGGGAAGGAAAAGAAGGATTTTTCTGTTACTTGGAGCTGGCAAGTATCAAGGCAACATATGTAATGATTTTTCATGGGTATTTCTAGGTTTTGGTGGGTTTTCTAGAAAACTGGGGATCCCGGTGCAACAGCTGAAGCTCCACTGATCTGTCCATCCTCCTCTCTTTTTGGCGACTGATGTTGCCAAATATGTGTCCAGAGTCCCAACAGATAAGGAAGGTGAACAGGGATCGAGGTCACAGAGAGAATTATTGGTGCAGGTACATCTGCTAATGTGTCCTAGTGGTTTCATTGACTTTTTTTCCCCTTTTCCTGTAATTTCTGAATCAATCATTCTGCTATCAGCTAGCTCTAGAGATGGATGAGTAACGCTAGTGAGATAAAAGAGTCAAGACTCCCTTTCCTGTGATTTGGCTGCTTTTTGTTAACAGTCTCTGAGTGCCATTATTTCCCATAAAAGACATCTGGAAAATCATCGGCGTGTAGTGGAGAAAGTGGCTCTTCTCTGCTTTGTACTCCCCTTTGATCCAACATGGAGCACAACTCATTGGCTCTTTGAGATCAATAGCTCCCATCCTGTGACATTTTTCATTCTCGTATGCTGTGGGTGATTTGAACTGCTTTAGGAAAATATTAATGTCAACACCTTTTTGTCTTAGAATGTGTTTATTTATGAATTTGTGACAGCAAGGCCAATGCCAGGAAGAGAATGGCATGGACCAGCTGGATATCCCCATTGAGCACAACTGGTTGTGTTGTTCCTCTGAGTTTCGTTATTTTCACTTTTGTAATACCACCCGGCTACAAATTCACGAAAGTGTGGGTGGCCATGGCTGCATTGGACAGCCTCGTGGTAATCAAAGCAGAGACCTCCAGAGCCAAAAGTGTCAACTGTTATAATTTGAGCTCAACCTGCTTACCTGGAGTAGTGATAGATTCAAAACCTCTTCGAACTGGATGCAAAAGGGATCTCTGGGGGACTGGAGTGGGAAGGGTGTTGTGTGTGCTCAGGTGCAGCAGAAACGCTAAGCTGTGTTCTGGTCTTTTTAGCCAAGAGTAGCCAACCTGCGATTCCTGAGCTGCATGCAGCTATCTGGTACTTTGGATGTGGCTCCTATGCCAGGACTTTGTCATGGTGGGCAATGGTGGGCTTACCACTGGTAAGCCTCATCCAGGCAGGAGTTAGGGCTGAAGGGGCTGGTGTTAGACCCAGTCTTGCATTCAGTACAGCCTTGTTCAAGGACAAATGCCTGGGATCTCAACCACCATGTCCCACCAGTGACCCACACCCAGAGTCTTCCCCATCCCTATTCTTTGATTCCTCTGTAAAAAGACATCCGGATGGGTGAGAGTGACTGTGTTATACCTTTTCTTAAGAAAGCAGCTCTCAGATATGTGAGATGGCCTAACAGTACTGAACAGGAACTTGTGACCTGTATATTCAATGAATGGCTCAGCCGGATGGACTTTGAGATGTTTGTCTGCTCAATACCTCTGCTTTCCAGCACTAACCCTGTGGTATTCAACCTGAAAGGTCCTGCTAATATGAGTAGGATCAAGCACAGGCCTACAAAGAGCAAGGGAGGTCATTATTTTCACAGGAACTGAAAGTTGAACTCTAAATCTTCAGAAGAGAGTGGTGCCTAGAAACCAGCTGTCTAATATATCTGCTGTGCTAAACTGGTAGCAGGGAGGGGAGAATAAAAATGTGTTTTGCAGTATAATATTGCTTTGTGCCTCTAAAAAGGCTTCTAATTTTATGTTTTAAAGGCAAACATTACAGCTAATTGAAGAGCAGAGAGGAAAAATGGATCTCCTTTTCTAAGCGCCAATAAGACTGGGTTCTGGGCCAGTGGTTCTGTGAGAGGTCTCCATTTACTACCTGTCCTAAACCTCAGGTATTTTAGAAGGAAAATGCCTGCCATATATTAAAGAGAAAAGTCATTAAATGGATGTCAAAAAAAAAAAAAAAGAGGACAGAGAAAACCCATATGACTGAATTTATGGCTTGCTTAAGAAGCACAAGGTAGCACTGAGAAAACATGAATGAGAACAAGGGGGCATCTACGCAATGGAAAAGGCATTTACCATTTGCTGCCTTCCCAGTGGTGACCTCGGAAGAGGTCCCCCAAGCTGGGAATGTCACTGTCCCATCCCTGCAGCCCAAACCCTCCTCCTGCCTTTCCCCCCAGACTCCCGCCTCTGAATGGAATAACCCTCCTCCACCTCACTGGGAGTTGGATTAGGCCTCATGCCCAGAATGTTGCTTGGTTTTTATTGCTACGTTGAATGCACCCATTTGCCTCTGGAGGAAACGGGGCTGAGCTCAAGCAGTCCTGAGCCAGCAGGAAATTCAAGGCTTTGCGGGCATCCAGGCAGGAGCCAAGTTAAATGAGCAAGAGGCAAAGTGAATGGTCCCAGGGACAGTGGATTCAGAACGGGCCTCAGCTTTGAGTCGGAGGATGCAGGAAGAGGGCAATGTGGAATTTTAGCCATGACCTTGATGGAAGCAGAGTCTTCAAAGCATTTGGTGTCACACCAGCAATCAGGCTAGTGACCCAGCCAAGGGCTGTGGGTAGCTTAGGAGATCTGTCTGCAGGAAAAGAGTTGTCCCATTCACCCAGGCTCACGTTGCCCCAGAAGTATGGGCAGAGCTAGGAGCAAGAGGGTTCCCTCTAATGCAGTGAGTGAGAGTAAGAGATGGGCAGGAGGCTGGCAGAGACTGTGGGTTTGGCATTGCTGTGAGCTCCTGCTGAACCTCTGTCTTTCCTTTTGGACGTCCAGGAGCTTGCTGAGATCCCACTGGAGGGTCTCAGTGAGGCTGGAGAAGCAGAAACAACCTCCTCTTACTGCTGCCTTTATCCCAGGCCCTTAGAAAACACTGATTTCTCTTAAAACAAACAAATCAACCAACCTTGAGTAAAAATAACAGAACTAGAACTCGTATCCTAGAGGGCATTTGTCCTTCCTATCCCATTTCATTCCTGTCTCCCATTTCAGCAATGAGATGCTGCAGTCCTTCCTTGGAACCAGTCTCACAGGTGAGCTGAACCACAACACAGGGTGATGATTCTTCTCAGTTCTGCAGCGCTGTCTGGTAGGGACCCACATATTTGGTCTTACAGCAGATGCCGTGCAGTGCTGTTGCTCCATATGGTTACCCCTCTATATCCCAGTGTAAAAATCATCACAAGCTTTGGGTACTTTGGGGGGAGAGAAATCAGAACATGCCAATGTGGAGCAGTGAGTCTCCTTCCATACTGTGAGTAGCAACAGTTGAATGAAATTTGGTTTGTTGTTTTTTCTCATTAGTTTTGTGCCTGGTTTGATGTCCTAGCTCAGCTGTAGTGTTGGCCAGTCACTGTGAAGAGCGGTGGGCTAATCCCTCCCTCTCCTCACCTCCATCTCCTCAGCTGCTGACTCCTGCATCCCTTGCACCAGACCTACCAGTGTCTGGCTGTGGGGTGAACAGATTTAGCTGGCTGAGCCAATGGCAGAGTAACCCTGTTAAAAATACAGCAAAGGAACTGGATTTTGTGTCAGACCAGGTACTGAGCTGACCTCCTTATGGCTGGGTCCTGCATGGTCCTGATCCTCTCTCTGCCTTTTGTGTGGCTTTGCTGTATGATCAAGCCAAGGGAGGCCGCTTGCCAGTGTTCTCCTTAACTGCGTTGCCAAAGGACTGTGAAGGGGAAAGTGGGAGATGGGATGAGTGAGACTCCTGCTCGGAACTTGATGGGATAGGCAAAGAGCTTGGGAGAAAGCAGATCCATTTTCTCCTCTGCTACTAGTATGCCCCGTGGCCTCAGGCACCTCACTTAATCTCTCTCTGCCTGCCTTGCCCCCATCCTTCTGCCTCACGAACTCCAGAGAGGCAGGACCATCCTCTCCCCATGTCTCTGTAGGATGCTTCACATGGGGGTGTCTGTCACGGTGTGGCCTCTGGACTCTATCACAGCCCTACTACTATTAATAATCCAGAGGATTAGAAAGATAAACCAGTTACAGCAAGATTTGGGCTTGTCAGTGCTGTCCACTGACTTGTGGTATTTTATAGGTGGGGGAACTGCTCTGGTCTGTTTATTTACAGTCTATAACTTTGCAAATGGTATAATAGCTGCTCAGGTTTTATTTCTTTGCAAACCCCTCAGCGTAGGAGACATCTGTGCTGACAGAATTATCTTTCTTTTTTTTTTTTTTTTTTTTTTCCCCCTTCCCTACAATGGTGCCTTTAACGAGAGCTGTGCTTTAATTGGTAGCTCAGATAGATCCCTCCCCCTCAGCTTGGGGGAGATGCCTGACAAGTAGTACAGCAGTAATATACAGGCAGACTGAATACATGTATTTCAGCTATGAAGCACAGCGTGTCATATATTAAATATATATTTCATCCCAAAGAAACCCAATTATTTTATTTATATATAGGTGAAGCACAATAAAACTCTGCCCTTTCCCATGCACTTAGCTGCTTTATTTCAGCTAAAGGCTGCAGTTGCTTTGCAGTTCAGGTGTCCTGCATGCCAGTGGTGTGCCCACAGTCAGGCAGGCACAGGTCCCAGCTGGGCTTGTCTCTGGCCATACCATCCGGTCATCACTTGAAAGTGGGGGGCTCCAGTCTCCTCTGGCTCCATGTGGGGATGCTGGCAGCTCTGCCATGTAGGCAGGCTGTAGGACTCCCTGGGGTCATGGCAAGGTGAAAGTTGTTTATTCCGTGGTGGAGGATCTAATCGAACCCGGGGTGTAGGAACAACCCCATGCTGACTGATCTCCCTCTAGGGGCACTTTTCCTTTTTTGATGCAATACTAAGTGGATTTTGTCCCCTGGCTGATACAAGAGTTTTTTTTCCCATATGAAGAGTCATGGCCTTCTTTTTGCAGATGAGGAAAATGAGGCACGGAAAAGCAAAGGACAGGGATGGGGGGGAGGGTTGAGAGCCTGCCCTTTGCTCTGTCCCCTAGGCTGTGTAGCCCATGTCCCTGTGCACAACCTTAACATGCAAAGCCAAGTGGTAGCACAGGACTGATGTTCATACAGGTACAGATCAGCTCCCAGTCCTTCCTACTACACAGGTAGAGTGTCCCAGAGATGAGGTTTGAATGAAGTCAAGCAGAGAGTTGCTGTCCTCGAGAATCCAAGGATTTATGAGACCGTCCAGTTCCTTCTAGCCACAGGACCTGACTTAGCTCTACCCAGCAGACAAATTGTAACTCAATCACACGTCTCCATTTTTTTTCTCTTTCCTGCTCTTGTATTTTAGCACAAGGGGGATTTAGGAGAGATGTTGTGTGTGTGGAAGAAGGGATGAGGTGTATGTAATGAATTTTATATGTATGACAGATATTACCTGGGAGCAGCACAGCCACAGTGGGTTTGAGGTTTTTCAGTGCTGCAGGAGAAACTAAACTTGCCAGCCACAGCAGAGAGTCTAGGGCTGGGCTGCTTGTGCCATGGGAAGGGGGAGGAGAAGGAGGTGCCAAGGAGTCCACCTGGGATTTGCTCACTGCTGCTGCTGGGGTACTTGGGCTTTTTCTGTTGGGGGAGCTTTTTGGCATGACGTGGCAGCTCTTTTCCTTCCACAGCAGGAGCCAACATGGCTCCCTGGGGCTTTGGCACAGATGACAGCTCTTTGATTGCATGGCAGTCTGCTGCCAAGGCACCTGCTAAATTGTGTGTACATAGAGCCAGCCCTCTGCGTTGCACCTGATGCAGACATTTCTGCACCCTCTCCCCATCCTTCGCCATTAGTCCAAGAACACTCCCTGCCCCACCAGTGAGACCTCAGCTCACTGTGTCCTGTGGCTCTCCCAGCCACCGCCGTCGTAAGGTGTTACCCCACTCTCTTGGAGAACAGTGTGACTTGTGGTTCCTCCCTGATAAGCAGAAGGACTACTGTCAGCATGGGCAGTGGTGGACCAGTCCTTCCACGGTGTGAGCCCCCTCTCCCTAGTGACCTCCTCTGCAGGAGGAGATCTTAAAAGAGTAGTGAAAATGAAGAAACTTGGTTGCCAAATACACTCTTAGAGAGGGATTGTCCAGTGTCTAGTCCAGTGAACTTCTTGCTGCCTGTGTAGCTTTTGTAATGGTGCTTTCATTGATTCTCTGATGTCCAATAGTGTGGCTGAAGTCATATGGCTGTCTCAGTGAGGCCACTCTTTTTCCTCTTCCATGTTGCACAGGGACTTTGTTTTTATAAGAGTGACAGCAGGCTGCTAAACATGGTGGAAAAGGGACGAAACACTCAACAGCTGAGAATGGAGACAAATTAAATAACAGAGGAAGTACATGAGTGCAGACCTCCTCTCCTTTCCTTAGGGAAATAGACCAAGCACTGGGGCCTTGTTCTACAAAGGATCACACCAAGCTGGAATCCTTGGGAATGACCTCAGGTCTTATGACCTGTAGCATTGGATGCTGTGACACTAAGCACATCCCTAAAAGAGAGGGCTTTTCACCCACAAAATAGATCCAAGAAAGCTTCATTTAGTTCCTTATTCTGCAAGTTTGCTCCAGGGTGAAACCCATCGCCACAGCTTTGGAAGAACCACAAGTGCCTGCTCTGCTCATGGCTGGCAAGGATGGGGAGCGCTGCCCAAGCTGTGTCTGCTCCCCACTGTGTCTGCTGGCTCGAGGTGCTGTGGGGCCTCCAAAGGGTAGGAGTGGGGCTCTGCACAGTTTCTGGACCCAGATTTTAGGGATCTTATAGACACCCTTTGTTGGCATCTCCCCAGACCTGATTCTTCTTCACCCCACAGACTCAGCCTCTCTTTCGTTTCTCCCCAGTGTCTCCAGGCTCTCTCTGCTCTCCTCTTTGATAACACTGGCAGAAGTTAATAAATAAGCTCAGGGCTTCCCCAGTGTGGTGTATACTCACTGAGACCCAGCCTGACACTTCCTGCAGTCAGCTGGCAGGCTGACCCTGCAGCATGCAGGTACTGTGGCTGGGAGAGATATTCCCCCACATTGGGAGACATGTGTAGGACTCTTGTGACAAGAGCAGTATATACATGGCTGGAGAGGCATTGGGGTTTTTGCGCTGGGATTTGGGAATGTTCCCCCCACCCTGTTCCTCCTGAGTAGTTGGTCAGAAGTGTTTATCAAGGGCTAGAAAGGAAACCTGTGTGTATAATACCCCAGACCAGAAAGCCAGAAAAAATCTCATTGAAACCACAGGGTCAGCCTGGCAGGTTTGCAGCGCTAATTTACTGGTGGCTTAAACAAATAGAGGTAGATTTGCACTCCTACCTCCTCCTCTGCATCCCATGCCGTGTTCCAGAGGAAAGCCGGGGCGGGAGCCTCCTTTGTTATTGGATCACCTGGGCTCTGCCATGGCCAGGTATGGTGGGGCTGTGATCCTGGATAGTCCTTCAAGTGGGTGTTGTAAGGTAGCAATGATTTCTGGTGACTACCCTTTCCTTCGCCTCCCTCTGAAGGAAAAGGGGACTGAATATGTAGTCTCCTCATCAAGCTGCTGAGTTAATTGTCCCCATCCATGCTCTCAGCCTGTGGTCGATGCAGGGGAACGCTGCTTAACTCTGACCCCATTTCCTTTCTGGTGACGTTAATTCGCTTGACCTTGTGTTTGCTGATCTCGCGTCCCTTTGCAGCTGACAGGCGGGTGTGAAGGAGGCAGGCAGGCAGGAGGCTCCGGAAAGGCAGGGCACGTGGTCCCACTGTCCTGCTGCTTACTGAGCACGCAGGAAATAAGTGTTGTGCTCCAGACCAGGAGCAGCAATTTGTTGATCCATGTTGAGGGATCAGTTCTTCAAATTTAAATTTAAAAATGGGAATCCTGATCCGGATTCCCCTTTGCTAAGCTGAAGAGATGGATCCTGCACGGGGATACTGGGTCTCCTGGGAATTCACGCTTTAGCCTCATGTGGGGCAGACTCACCTCTGGGTCTAATATGGGCAGAGGCGATTTGCTGCTGTTGGGTAGTCAGGAGCAGCTTAATGCTTAACTCAAGTTTATGTTGATGCTTCTGAAAACTTCTTCATTGGGGGTCTGTCTGCCATTTTAGGATCATAAAACATGGCCCCTCTTGTTTCCTTGGACCTCATTTTCATGTCTACTCTCCCTCACTTGTATGATACAAAGATGAGTGTGTGAAGGATGAGGAGGGGCCCAGATATTTAAATATGTGGTGTGAGGGGATGGATACGTCAGGTTGGTGGCCAGCTTTGACCTGCCCATCAGGCTGTGGCAGGTAGAGTCTGTGGTGGTCAAAGCTTCTGCCAGATGTCTTGGGTCTCCAATTGGGAAGCAATGCTGTGGTTTTGTCAATTATGCCAGTCAAACAGCGACTGTTTTTCCTTGAAAAACTAGCAAGTCTTGTGGACACAGCTCCACTGGTATGGATGAACGTGTTACATCTCACAAGGTGTTAGGATGCTGTGGGAATGGATTGGTCCTTACGGAGTTGTTGGAGCAGTGGGCAGCATTGCCGTAGTTTCCAATGGGAAGAGTTGACAGCTCACGGTGTCTTGGGAAGCTCCCCTGCATGGGAGAGGGTGCGTGCATCAGCACTGACCTCTGCGAGAAGGTGACTGTGGTGCCTGGGCTTATGATGCCTCTCCACCTCCAAGTTACTTATCTTTGCAAGAATTACAGGTCTGTGCCCAGATTATGTTAGCAGCCCACTGTAATCTCCTTGAAACCCAAACAAAAATGAGACTGTTGCTCTGAGGAGAAAAATTCGGACCTTCCAGCTGAAAAGAGGAGCATCTTTGCTCTCCCTTTGTCTTGTCTTTTGGTTATTTTCTTTTCTTGTCTCTGGAAATACAGCCCTTTCCTCCTTGGAAGGTGCCATCACTAAGCTCACTTTCCCAATTCCGAATCTCAAGAATGTGATAAACCTTAGCTGATTTTTCCAAACGGCTTGAACTGGTGTCAGGGCCATCTGTTCTCCAGGTCATTATAAGAATTTGCACCGTAAAGCTTTGCCATGTGTTCTCTGCAGATTACATACACCTTTGGCTGTGCTCTTGTTGTTAGCTGCTCATTATTGGTTGGTTTGAAAAGCTTTTCTTATAAATACCCTGTGTCCTAACCACACGTGTTGTATCAGTGGTTTTATAATGACCCATTTGGAATTATTTAGCCAGGGAACCTTGCAGTTTTTCCTTTCAATGTGTCCTTATAAGATGCCCAACTTCTACAGTTAGTCTATGAATGTACCCACACTATTAGATCCACTTGTTTATAATAGCAACCAAATGTCTTCAAATATTCAAGCCTCCTTTTATTTTTTACAGCACTGGCAATAAGCCTTTACATGTTAACTCTTGGCCTCTCTGGGTAACCTCTTATTTAAAAGCAACTTAATTGACTTTACCAGGCCTGGGCTATTTTTCATTTCTTCCTAGAGGACTCATTACTGGAGATGGATGTTTATAAACTGGATCTGGATCCTTCTCTCTCTCTCTCTCTCTCTCTCACACACACACACACACACACAAACTCTTTTACCCCTTCCTGCCTGTTTACATTAGCAGGCCATAATCATATTCATGGCTTCACATAGTTTGGCTAAGATTTTTGTAGTGGTGACCGAGTGTAAAAAGAAAAAAGCAAACAGTTAAATAGCAAGTGCTGAAAGGGAAAGAGAAAATGTTAAAATACTCATTTTTTTAGGGATTTGTATGTCAATGAAATGGTCAGGATTAGAACAGAGGTTTTATTCTTTGATACAGGTAGGTTGTATACTGGTATAATTCATTTTTTGTGTGTGATGTAAAACAGGTGTAATGCAATGGTAAACTGGGTCTGGTGGTCGTTTTGGTTTTTGGTTTGTTTTTTTTCTTTTTCTTCTTTACTTTTTGGAAGTAATTGTATCATTATTATTTGGGATAAAAAGTGAGACAACTGGAAGCAGATTTTAATCAAGCCATAGTCCTTGGCATAACAAATTCATAAGTGTCCATTAATCTGGAAAAGCTTAAGGTTTGAGCACTTTGTCCATGTCAGCCTGCCTGTCTCTGTAAGGAGGACACATGCTTAAATCCACAGCCTTTGAGTATGTAATGCACCAGATCCTCAGCCCATCCTATGTTGCTGTAGACTTCCTGGTGTCATTGGATCCATTCTGATTTCCAGCAGTGGAACATCTGGTGCTTTGTGCCCAGACAACAGTCCCTGGTTCAATTTAAGTCCACAGACCTGGTCTGACAGAGGGGCTCCAAACACCCGGTGCATTTGTTCAATACTTAAGCTCTTCTGCTAGCACGTGTGTAACTGCTCAGAAAGCCCATGTTGTTTCTTGATTTGCATCCATCTACACATCCTGAAATGGCTGTCAGAGGTGAGAGGGGTAGAAACACATATTGGGCCATATTGTTAATACTTCCCCCCCTCCCCGTTTCCACTTTGTACCTGATCAATTTGATTTTTGTTCATGAGCTTCTGTCTCGTTTTAAGTCTCCAGTCAGTGGGGAATTGCAACATCTTCCACCCTTCTCAGGCCAGCAGTGCTTTTAGGGAGGATTTTCCTGCTTATTTATCTTAAATTTGCTCATGCTTCATTGTATCTTACTACCATTCCTGGGCTCCTTACTGCCAGGTTCTTGTTCGCCCCGCAGGAAGGAGCAGCAGGACTGTGTGCTCAGTCCCTGCCAGTACTCAGTCACTGCTACGGAGACTGAGAGAAGGGGTGGGCAACAGTCACGGGATCCCAAATGTTTGATGAGGGAGATCAAGTGCTTTTTCTCTGCATGCATCAACTTTACACTCATCCTCACAGACCCCTTATGGTTAGGACGTGTTATTTTCAGATGCTCTACAAGATGCTCATGACAGAGATGAGAGGGAAAGGTGGGCGGTCAGTGTCCAAGATAAGCAATGTCTGTCATATCTACTGTGGTCTGGTATCTTCTGCATCGCTCTCACAAACTGTAAGTGATCCAGCTGTAACAGACTGATTTGATGATACATGGGAGAAGCACAGGGAACCCCGAAAGATATGGGGGCTTCTCTGCACTCGCTGTGTGTAGCAGCTGATGATTCCTCCCTTCAAAACTGAAGTTTTTTTCTGCCCTTTTCACATGAGCATTTCTGGTTTTTTGTTCTTAAACTTCCTCTGGGTTTTTTGGCAATTTCCCAGCAATAGGGTGCATGTCCCTCACAGCCCACCTCTGTGTGTGAGCAGCGCTCCTGCTGCAGTACCTGCCCTCCCAGCACTCCTTACTGCAAACTTCAGTCTAACCTTCTGCCCCATGCTCTCTCTGGGACTAATAATTTATTTTTACTGGATTTTGGATAAAACCACAATTGAATAATCTGGATTTTGAATAATCCTCCAGTCACCTTTCCCAAATTTAATCCTCACAAATAATTTGTGCTCTTTTTCCTTTCTTTCTGTTTTCTCTGTCCTCTTTTTCTCCCTTTTTAATCCTCTCTTGCCTTTCATGAGTTCCTCTAACTGGGTAGCATCTGCCAATTTTATTAACGGTCTGTGTAATCCATTTACAGGGTCATTAATGAAAATATTAAATAAGGCCAGACCTAACAAAAGATCTTTGGAGTACTCTGCAAGATACCTCCCACAAGTGTAATACTTGGCTTACTGCCTTTCTGGCAGGTTTGAACCCACAAAGCAATGTTCNCTGGTGAGTGATTTTCTGCAAGAAAAGTGAGACTTTCCACAGCTACTTACAGCACCCAGCTCCCAGTCAAAATCCCACCTTTCAGGCCTTTAAGAATTATAGCTAATTAAGATAAATGCTTGTATATGTAAAGTGTGCATCATATGCGTGAAGAGGTATTTGTGTGCACATATACACAGATGTTTACTGCAGATTATTTTCATACCAGCACATGTATCGAGCCTTCCGGATGGTGCTGGTTTAAGGCCTTCAGTTGTATTTCAGGAGACCTACCCTAGTGCATATGCTTGCATATAAGATACTTTTATATAGTCTCTTTTCCAGGTGCATTTTCCACAATGTGTATGCGTATACCAGAACCCTTACGTGACTGTATAGCGAAAACAAAGTCTTTTTGTTACTTTGCAGCTCCGTCTGAGCAGCTTTCAGGACTTCCAACCTTGCAGTGCTCCTTGCAGACCCTTAAGTCCAGGAAAAAAACAAACAGAAAGGGTTAGGGGTTGGGATGGAGGGGAGAGGGAGACGTTTCTATTGAAAAGAAGAAATTTCTGACCATGTTAGTTTTATTGGCCTGGAGGAACCCTATAGATTAACAACCAGCAACCCCCCTGCCCCAACACACACACACACACAAACACACACGCACACTCTCCTTCACTGCCACCCACCCCCACTCCAACCCGGAGACCTTAAACAATCCGGTAGAAGGTGTGACTTCAAACTTGGTGGTAGGGATAAAGAGAAAGGAAGCCGGAATGTAAGCACTTGTGTGATGTGATTATTCCCAGAAATGCCTCGACATCTCCCCGCTGTCCCAGCACGGCTGCCAGCGGTGCCGTGGAGCTCCAAGCTAAGGTGCTGACCGCCGACTGCAGAGACACTTTGATACCTTATCGAGGAGAGGCATTGGGTCCCCTCGTAGTTACAAGCGGAAATAGGGCCGTAGCCAGCTGAGCCTGCTGCCAGGGGCACTGCGGCCTTGGCATCCATGAGACCTCTGCTGAGCCCCTGCCTGCCACCAAGGTAAAGGGGGGCTCCCCCAGGCCCCCCGGGCTGCCCCTGCCCCAGTCCGCCCTTCGGCTCCCCTGGTCTGGGCTGCAGGGCCACGCCTGGGGTTGGCACCGATGGGGTGGACATGAGTGGGGTCAGCTGTGATGGGGGAAATGTGTGGGGATACCCGAGTGGGTGGGCACGGGTGGGGTCTGTCTGACATGCGTGGGGTGGACCTGACGGGGCGGACACGTGCTGGCTGTGGCAGGGGTTGTTGGGGCCCCACCCATGGGTGCAGAGGGTTTGGGGGACACTGGCTGGGTCTGTAAGTGTTTGATGGGTGCCACTGGGCATGCTGCCCTCCAAGTGTCTGTACCTGGCAGAGGAGTTTGGGGCAGGTCTGGGTCTGCCTCTGTCAGGTTTTGGATGTGGCTGTGCCTAAAGATGCTCTGGTAGAACTTGCCTGGTCACTTTGCAAATGCTTTATTGTTCATTTATTTACCTGAAGTGATGCCCGGTTCTCCAGCTCTGATCCCATATGTCAAGGGGGAAAAACAATACGCTTATTCTCTCTTATATTTTTTTTTTTTTTTTTTTTTTTTTTTATTTAAATGATTTCATTTACAGGGGAGGTGGAAGTGAGAGAGGGCTAATGTATAACAGGTGTTTTGATTTCATGTTACTCTTTGAAAAGCAAATCTCGCCATTTGGACCCTGTATTCACCCTTGGTTGGTGAATAAAGTAATAATAGGAATTGTTTAGGAATTCATCAAAGAAAAACCCACCCCCTTTCCCCGCCTCCCCTTTCCCGCGCCGTCGGTGGGATCCAGCACCCCCTGATTGTAGGTGGCACAAAGCTTTGGGTTTTGGGGTTTTTTTATTATTTTTTGGTCCGTTTTGTTTTCTAAGTCGCTGTTTGGCGATGTGCGTTAGCAGCTTGTCACGGAGGGTGAGGCGCTGGCTCTTGCCTCCCGGTGGCTGCGAGGGATGGGGCGAGCAGGGAGAGGTGCAGCCCCGGGAGGGCGGCGGTGCCGGGGCGGCGGCGGCTCCGCGGGTGCGGAGGGCAGCTCTCCCGCGGGGAGCGCGCAGCCTGCGCGGGTGGCGGGCTGAAGGGCAGCACCGCGGCGCGGGGAGCCGGGGGACACACGCGTGTGTTTGGAAAGCTGCTCCCGAGCGTCGCCCGGCCCTTTCGGGGCTCTTTTCCTGCATCCCCGTCTCTGCCGCTGCTCATGTCCAAGAAGTAGCTCAACATAAATATATATATTTCGTTCTTATTTCCGCCTCCCTCCCACCTCGAAAATAATGAAAACCATGATTCATATAAACCACGGCCCGGCCGCTCCGTGCTCCCTGTGTCAATCAAGCGGCACGAAATGCGCCTGGACGGGGTCTGCGGGCTGGGGGTGAGCGGGGTCCGAGGTGCAGCCCCCACGGCTGCGCGCCTCCAGCCCCCAGAAAAAAATACCCGGGGACACGGGGACGAATAAAGGATGGGTTTTCTTCCATTGTAGTAAATGTATTATCTGCCGGGGAAAGCGCGTTTCGATTATTGTCTTGTTGCCCGAGAGCTCGAAGGTGCCTCCCCGCCTGTTCACAAATTCGTAAAAACTAAAAGCGGTGGTAGGGCTGAGACAGATCGTCACAGAGGGAAAAAAAGAATGTCTTTGCTGGGGTGATTTGGAGCAAAATCTGTGATTGGAAAATTAACATCGAGTTGGTAATGCGACGGTAACGACTCCGTCACGCCGGGGTTTCGGGGCTGGATTTAGGACGGGGTTTTAAATGCGTCTAAAATGCGAGTAACCTCTGGCTTATATTCGTCCATGGATAAAATGGATTCAGGATCCTAAATGATGTCCATTCCCCAAACCAACAAAATTAACCAAATATCTGGCAATTCAAGAGCCCGATCCTGCAATCGTTTTCACGGCTTGTTTTGATGCTTTGGGAAGCCCGTAGATAAAGTCGTCTCTGCGCACAGCTGTTTGCAAAATTGTATTTCTCCTGCCTGATCCCGCTGTAGGTGCTTGTGCACAAACAATCTCCTGGCTGCCATTGCTGCCTGCTCCAAGAAAAAAAAGATTTTTCTGGAGCTCAGGACAGTTTTCCTCATCCTTCTCTTCGCGAGGCTGCTCCGTCCTGCAGAAACCCCGGCTAATCTGTCCGGCCAATCTTAGTGTTCGCCACAAAGCCGAAGGAATGAACCGGCTCGTTCTTCTTCCTTCGGCTTTAAAGGTTGTTTCAAAGCCTTGATTTGAGCGCAGGGGGGTGGGGGTGGGGGGGTCTCCGCACCCCTTTTGAAGAGGCAGGGAGGAAATCAGAAATGAAACATCTTCCCTCCGAGATGGAGAAAGTCCTGCGAAAACTCTGCAGACACTCACGCCCGCCCGGGAGCTCTCCCTGGCAAAAGGCACGGCCGTGCTTTCTCCAGCAAGTGCATTGCGAGAGCTCTCCGGAGCGGGAGATATTCGTGCTTTAAATTATGGGGAAAGGAAAAGAGAAGCGCTTTCTGTCTGGAAAATAGCGAATTCGCGTCCTTTTCCAAAGAGAAAAAGATGCTTTTTGCTCTTGTGTTGAAGCCGTTGTAATTTATCACTCGAGCGGCTCTGATTTCGTAGCGACGGCGATGATGGTTTTTAATCCCGGGCTAAGGGTAGCTGGGCTTTGCCCGAGGCCAGGCAGCTCCTTCTCCTGGCAGCCCGGCCCCGCGCCTGCCAAGAAAATGGGTGCCTCGCCAATATTACCCGCAAACCGCTTTATTTTCCCCCCAAAAACCAAAGGTTCCGTGATTCTCTCTAACGCCCCCCCACCCCGCTCCGAAATACCGCATCAAGCCCAGCCCAGCACCACCGTTAAACCTGGATTTGCTGGGAGTCACTTCGGGCGCGATTTTGGGGAACTTCTCCCTTTTACCTATCTTTAGAGGAAACCTTTTCTCTCCCGTTAGACACACAGGGACACCCCTGAACTTCTCTTTCCTCCGCCCCCCCCGGAGCTGGGCTGGGAAGAACAGCGTAATTTCAAAGCCTCGGTGCGCGGCCCGAACAATAGGAGCCGCAAACCGAGACTGTAAGAGAGTTGTCGGCAGGGACGTAGGAACCACAAACACTTTTTTTCCCCCCCCCCAACCATACAATGTGGAAACTCTTAAAGGGCGCTATCTGTAGACATCTTGCAATCACTGGTCTTCCTTGTCATCTGAAGGAGAAAGGGGAAAATATATTAAGTGAAGACACACTTTAAAATTACTTATACATTTTAAACATGCTGGCAAAGGGAACTGCCTGATAAACTCTTGCCCAGATTTCCTTTTTCTGGGGTAAATTATTTCAAGTTGTTACACAAATATCTCCCTCCTCTCTCCTTCCCCCCCACCCTTCATCGGGTTTAATTCAAACGAAAAGAAGCTCCTGCAGCCCCGCAAACAGCGTGGGCTTGGGGCAACGGCAGGGCCGGTCCTGCAGCCCTGAGTGGGGGCAAACACCCAC
>VZTL01078254.1:0-11690 GCA_013400535.1 Scopus umbretta
GGTCTGTTGTAAGAGACGCAACACCCCAGCAATGATTTCTGGACAAATATTTTGGTTTATCACTGATCTTAACAAGCATATGTCCAAAATAAATCAATTAACTCTTCTTTTAGTTTAGGCAAAACTTCTTTGCCTGTGGGTAGCAGGAATTCCAATATATCATCAGACAATGCTGTTAGGGGTTTTCTCCTCTACCATTGAATCTCTGACTTTTTTTTTATTTACCTTTTACGTGTTGCTTAAATGGCATTTTGCCTTTCATTAGAAAGTACCTGAGGATTCAACAAGTAACAGGGCAGAAAACCTCAAAGAATTTACTGTAAATATCCTGACAGATGCTACCTACAAACATGTTTTTCCTGATTTTTATTTGGTATTTTACATGGACTGCTGGTGCTATAAACTGGGACTTACTCAATCAAGTAGCTTTGTGTGTATTGGGACTGAAAAAGGCTGCTGTCCTACACATAGGAATCTTAAGGTTTGCTATGACCTCCAAATTTCTGGTGTTTACTAATAAAACCTTGCAGATTTTCCCTCAGCTTCACAGTCCAGTAGAGTAGCTCTTTCTCCTTCCTTTCCATTACCTTCGCTAGTTTTATGAACAGTTAGAGGGAAAAGAAAGCAGATTTGCCTTTGTGCTTTTCAGTCTACTTCTACTCAATATGAAGAAAAGCAGGTATCTTTTGCAAATGATGAAGCTATATTGGAAGATACTTCCCCTCCCAGATACTGGCTTCTTGTTCTTTCAAAACTTTGTCCTCTGGGATTTCACGAAATGCTGTGAATTATTAGTAGGTTGGCAACAATATTATTTATACATGTTGTTCAAAGTGAGTACAGAATAAATTACAGGCCTTACTAGTTGAACTCAAAATGAAAAACAAGACACTCTATCTGATTGTAAATAAACATTTCCTTTCCTGCCCCATCAGGTAGTTTTCAGAAGTCTGTTCCCTTTGGGGACTCAATAATGATTTTTGCCAGCCGTCATTCTCCTTCTGCTATTTGATCTCATGATAGTGTACCCATGTCATCATGTCATCATCTGGCTGTAGAGAGTAGCTATTTCTTTCCTTTTTCCTTAGTTCTGATTGTTGCCTTTCATCATCTGTTCAAGTGTTATTCCACCATCTTTTAGTCATTTCTTAGTAGTAGTGCTTCCCTCCACTCTTTTAGCCATGATAACTGCCTTTTTAACAACTATTTTGACCTAAGCTACTTTGCTGACAATGACCTTGCTTTGGTCAAATACTAAATCCTTTTTCTTCATATTTTTATATTCTTGCCAGATCTCTAAAGAGAAACTATTTCCTGTTGGAAAAATATAAAGATTTTGTTAGTGTTCACTTAATCTGGTTAGGTCAGCAGGTCCCTGTCAATCAGTGTTGACTAATAACAGTCACTGACTTTTTTTTTTTTGCAGCTTTCTCTTTCCTGATAGTTACCAAAGAAGTGAAGAGCAGCCTGGACCTCTGTTCTCATGCCGAACTCAATTTCATTTTTGTTATCTTGGAATAGCCTATTACTAAGTGAAGCTTCTCTGTGTAACTTAGATATGAATCTTCCTTAGGCACTTTAACTTGATCATGCTGAAATTAATGAGAAAATTATCATGTAGCTGCTCATTTTCAAAGTGGTGTTGTATACAAATGCCTGCTTACGAATGTCAAAAAATGAAGATGTGTACTAGTGCACACATATGCACAATATGTCTAAACTTTCACAGGTGAATGTTTATGTGTATATATCTAAACAAAGTGGCTTTCTTGCATGAGTGTGAGATGAAACTGATATATTAATATTAAACCTGGTAAGATTTTCAATGTATTTCTCTAGGGTTTTTTTTGTATCTGCAGATGAAAATGATGATGTGGTACATTTTTTCTTTACTGTTTTGGTTTCCCTTTATTTCTATACTACAAATATTAAAATGATATATTTCATTGTTTTGTCATGTATTAAGACACAATGAGAAGGAAGTGAGGCCGATCAACTCTTTCTGGTCAAAGTTGGAACCAGGACACTGACCAAGGTATAAATATGACTCGTCCCTAGGGAGGGTAGAACTTTTTATAATATATGTGCATTTTCTATGAGGTCATCTTTGTCTAAAAATCTGATGCAGGCATGGAAACACAGGAATTAACATCTTCCACAAACAGCTTACTCTCTAGTGCTTTGCCTAGTGCTTAGAATATTTGCTCAGAAAGTGGGATCCTTAGCTTTACCTACTTCCTCACAGGCTAAGCAATCCTGCATCCTTGGCAAATGACATAGCCTCCCTGCCATAGGACCTCTGTCTTCCATGACAGTATTGGCCACAGATGTGGAAATGAAAGAAAAAAATTAAGGCCCAAGAATGATCAATGAAGTAAAAGATATTTGGAAGTCTCAAATATTCATTCTACATATGCAACAACTTTTGCAAAAGCATTCAGACAAAAGCAGTGCTTATTGTTTCACTAAAGGAAAAAGTGTGCAACACACTTCTTGACATACAATATTCTTCTCATTGTTTTGTCAGCCTTTACTTCTTCCAACAAAGGGGCAACAAAAAGCAGAATGAATATAAATTAGTGTGGTGGGTTGACATTGACTGGATGTCAAATGCCCACCAGAGCCACTCTATCACTCCCCTTCACAACTATATAATGAAAAGCTTGTGGGTCAAGATAAGGACAGGGAGATCACTCAGGAATTACCGTCATTGGCAAAACAGACTCGACTTGGGGAAAATCAGTTTAATTTATTACCAATCAAAACTGAGTAGGGTAATGAGAAAATAAAACAAAATCTTAAAATACCTTCCCCTCACACCTCCCTTCTTCCCAGCCTCAACTTCACTCCCAATTTTCTCTCCTCCTCCCCACGAGTGGTGCAGGGGGACAGGGAATGGGGGTTGCAGTCATCTGGATGTCGTCTCTGCCACTCCTTCCTCCTCAAGGGGAGGACTACTCACACTCTTCCCCTGCTCCAGCGTGGGGTCCCTCCCATGGGAGACAGTCCTCCACAAACTTCTCCAGTGTGGGTCCTTCCCATGGGCTACAGTTCTTCACAAACTGTTCCAGCATGGGTTCCTTCCATGGGTGCAGTCCTTCAGGAGCAGACTGTTCTAGCATGGGTCCCCCCACAGGGTCACAAGTCCTGCCAGCAAACCTGTTCCAGTGTGGGCTCCTCTCTCTCCACAGGTCCACAGGTTCTGCCAGGAGCCTGCTCTAGCATGGGCTTGCCATGGGATTGCAGCCTCCTTTGGGCATATCCACCTGCTCCAGCATGAGGTCCTCCACAGTCTGCAGGTAGATATCTGCTCCACCACTAACCTCCATGGGCTGCAGGGGGACAGCTTGCCTCACCATGGTCTTCACCAGGGGCTGCAGGGGAATCTCTGCTTCAAAGCCTGGAGCACCTCCTCCCCCTCCTTCTTCACTGACCTTGGTGTCTGCAGGGTTGTTCCTCTCACATACTTCCACTCCTCACTCCAGCTGCAGTTTTGTGCCTCGGGTTGTTTTTTTTTTGTTTTGTTTTGGTTTTTTTCTCCCCTTTCTTAAGTATGTTATCACAGAGGCGCTACTACCACCACTGATTGGCCTGGCCTTGGCCAGTGGTGGGCCCATCTTGGAGCCAGCTGGCATTGGCTCTATCAGACATAGGGGAAGCTTCTAGCAACTTCTCACAGAAGCCACTCCTATAGCCCCCCTCCCGCTACCAAAGCTTTGCCATGCAAATCCAATATAATTAGTCAAAAAAGTGATAGAAAATATGACAAGCTTTTATAAATATATCTTATGGGAAATAAACGTAGAAGGAAACACTGGCCCAACAACAAACAAGCTAGGCTGAAATCACTGCCAAAGAGAAAGACAGAAAAAAAAAAAAAAAAATCAGAGAGGCTGTACTGTTATAAATGCTCCTCTTGAACAAGAAGAATGAAAGCAAGGACTGTCAACAATTATTTGGCAATAAAAGGCTTCTAAAAAGAGCTTTGTTCAACAGCTGATAAGGAAGTGGCTATTCCTGTAACACAGGCTGAATTTTTACTAGCTACCTGGGATGAAACAACAACTTACTGGTTTGCACAACTAGTAAAAAATTGCACGTGTCTTGTACGTATTGTGTGTCATGACATATTGTGTTTTAGAGACAGCATTCTGATATGAGGACTGGAGAAGAGTAGGATTTATATACAAAGAACTGGTCAGTAGCCTGAATAAAACCCACAAACTGATCTGAGCAAAACACCAAATAAATCCTGTGACCAGATGCTATCTTTGGGACTAAAGCAATCTGTGACAGTCATCTGGCTAAGTGACTCTGAAGAATTTTTACCAAAGTAAATGCTGAAGCCATCAAACACTGTGATTTTGAATGCCCTTATTTTTCTATCTGAATGAAGATCAATCAACTTAAGCACAGAAGTAATCAATACTGTCTGCTCATCTGGACAGCAGAATTATTCCCACTTAAAATATTTACCAGGGAAGATGGGTACTTTACTTTCAAACTGATAATGGAGATAGAAGACCTTCACACTTCAACTTGTGGTAGGTATCAAAAGTCCATTATATTTTCATCATGTGCCATAGATAAATTAGGATTTTTATACCTGACAGACTAAAAAAAAAGAAATTCTTAATTGAAAAAAAAAAGTTTGTTTTGTTTTGTTTTTTTTTTAATTTGAAGGTTTGGGTTACTATTACAGCAATAGTCTCAGTAAGACAGAAAACAATAATTCAGTATTTCTTTTCTGGATTTAGATTGCTTGATGACTATGCACTAGTATGAAACCCTCTACACTGATATTTTAGGAACTAAGTTATTCCTTTGTCCTCAGAATTGATAGTAGCAGATTGCAGACACTGTTCTGTCAAAACACCCCAATCCTGCCTATTGAGGAATGGGACAAGATCTATTGAGTGACATCCTCAACTGGAGAAGGAGGGACATCCTTAAATGCTAAACATATTAGCATCTTTGAACTTGTCTATTCTGTCAGACAGAAAGGTGTTCCCTTGCTTTTGCTCTTTCAAGGCTTTTACATTTTTACAAAAATTGGAGAAATTGACTACTGGACTACGAACTTCATATGCTAGGCAACTGTTATGTTATACAAATCCTTTTGATTCTAAAGTGATAATATTACATTTTTGATAAAAAATTATATGTAATGAAAGACAACTAAAAAATCTTTTTTCTCCAAGCTGACATCTTACTCGTCTTTTTTTCTCTTCCATTTTTTATGGTCTATTCCTCCTCAGAGCTCTCTTTCCACATGATTTGTTTTGGTGAAACAATCCTTTTAAAACATCAGAAAGAGTTGATCACAATTTAAAAATGTAACGAACATGTTTACGGCTACAGGAACCTGAGGAAGAGGCTGAGTAATGGGTAGCATATAAAATCTTTGAAAGTTTTAAAGTTAATGATCTTATTTATATAATAAGCATATCAAAAGTTAATAATTTTCACTGTCTACACTAGATATTAAACTTCTCTGATGATGCTTCTTAGAGTTTGAAACAAGAGCAGAAAATGACATGAATCAATTTTCAGGAGAATGAATGTAACAAAAGATAGGGGTACATCTTGGCAGTGTAAAAACAATGGCAAAACTTATGTCCTCGATTTTTAAGACTTTAAATAAATTGAATGTTCAGAAGGCAATGTGTTAGACCTACTGAAGTCCATAGAATTTTGATATGAATTAAATAAACTGTCTTATTAACCAAAATATTTTTTTTTGTAATATAGCATAATTTGTTAAAAATTGTACTTTGATTCTGTTCACTGTGCTGAAAATTTAAAATCCTCAGTGTCAATTAAGAGGAATAAATTTTCTGGCTGGTTAGGAACCATTCAAGCAAGATGTGGCATCTTCTATTTCTGTCTCTTTCCTAATTTAGGTAGGTCTGCTATAGTTTGAAGGTGTAAGACTTTATGGTAAAGCTCTTATGAAGTGGTAATGAGCAAAGCTGTGAGAGAACATTGAAATGCTCATTTATCATCTCTGTTTGATTTGTAATCTATTTTACTTTTATATAAGCATTATATGTGAAAAACAAATTTGTGTCTGGAGAGAATACCATAATAAAAGCCTTCCAATTCTTCCACCTTCTGCTGCTCTTGAGAAGATTTTTTTTTTCCATTCTTTTTTGGTTTTTTTTTTGGTTTTGTTGTGTTTTGACTTTTTTTGTTTGTTTGTTTGTTTGTTTGTTTGTTTTTGTTTTAATATGTGTTCCACCATGAACCTATAAGTATGACCTCCCTGCTTCTTCCTATGTGAAGTTCAAAATGATTAAACAGTGCTTATGACAAATATGGGCTGATTCTGCAGTCAACACTCACATAAGTCTTTGCCTGATTTTCATAGTGGGTTTTCACCATTCACAACATGCTTATGAGGATTTCTAAGTTTTAGTGCTTTAGGAGTTCTCAGTGTTTCATTAAACTCCTCCAGGAAGCTGATTAGGATGTCTAGGTCTGGTGGCAGGGAAGGATCTCTGTTGATAGGTATCTCTTGTCTCTTTTTCTTCTTCCCTCGTAGAATCATAGAATCATAGAATTGTTTCGGTTAGAAAAGACCTTTAAGATCATCAAGTTCAACTGTTAACATAGCACTGCCAAGGGCACCACTAAACCATGTCACTAAGCACCAATTCTACACATCTTTTAAATACCTCCAGGGATGGGGACCCAACCACTTCCCTGGGCAGCCTGTTCTAATGTTTCACCGCTCCTTCAGTAAAGAAATTTTTCCTAATATCCAATCTAAACCTCCCCTGGCGCAACTTAAGGCCATTTCCTCTTGTCCTATTGCTGGTTACATGGGAGAAGAGACCAACACCCACCTGGCTACACCCTCCTTTCAGGAATTTGTAGAGAGCTATAAGGTCTCCCTCCGTTTCTCCAGACTGAACAACCCCAGTTCCCTCAGCTGATCCTCATAAGACTTGTTCTCCAGACCCCTCATCAGCTTCATTTCCCTTCTCTGGATACGCTCCAGCAATTCAATGTCCTTCTTGTAGTGAAGGGCCCAAAACTAAACAACAGTATTCAAGGTGTGGCCTCACCAGTGCCAAGTACAGGGTGGCAATGACTTCCATAGTCCTGCTGGCCATGCTATTACTGATACAAGCCAGGATGCTATTTGCCTTCTTGACCACCTGGGCACACTGCTGGCTCATATTCAGCTGGCTGTCAACCCACACCCTCAGGTCCATTTCTGCCAGGCAGCTTTCCAGCCACTTTTTCTCAAGCCTGTAGTGTTGCATGGGGTTGTTGTGACCCAAGTGCAGGACCTGGCGCTTGGCCTTGTTAAACCTCATATAATTGGCCTCAGCCCATTGATCCAGCCTGTCCAGATCTCTCTGTAGAACCTTTCTACCCTCAAAAAGGTCAAGACTCCCACGCAACTAGATGTTGTCTGCAAATTTACTGAGGGTGCACTCGATCCCCTCATCCAGGTCACTGATAAAGGTATTAAACAGAACTGTCCAGCTGCTTCACAATTCCTAGGATGTGGGAGATCAACAAGGATAGAAATAGCTTTTACTGCTGTGATTGCAACACCGCACAGGGTGCTCTTCCCCAAGGAAATGGAGAAGCCAGTATCAGGGCAAACATTGTGTTTAGTCATTCGAGAAGGAAGAGGAAATATCAGTGGCTTTTCTGCTTTCAGAAGTAGAATAAAGGCTTTACCTGGTTCAGGAGGGAAAAGGAGAGGAGAATCAAATTGATAGCTTGCCACATAGAAGTATTTTCTTCCTACCTTTGAGATGGTGGGATTGAATTTTGCCTGGAAAGCTGAGGAATCTTTAGTTGCATCTGACTGTTCTCTTTAAATCTCCCATTTTATATCCATTTCTACTGCCACTGGAGTCTGTAAGAGTGGTGCGCAGAAATCTCAATCATTGCATATGGTGGGTAGCTGGGAAGGTCCATCAGTTACCTGTGCTGATCCTATTCCCAGCTACCATGACAGTACTGCACCATAACTAAGAGCAGACTGCAGTTTAGACTGACATAAATACCTTTTTTTTTGAGGGGGGAAAGGGGCGGTGTATATGCTACAGTGTCCTGTAGCAGTGGCACTGCTGAAGTAGAGCAGTTTGAAACTGATATCATCAGTGATTCTGTCAGAAAGAGTTTTAGAACCACCAAACTTAATATACAATTGACAGCAATAAGAAAATCAAAGGCTAAACTGTAGTACTGAGAAGGGACATTTCTGTATAAGGTATTAATTCAAATGTATGTCCAAAGCTTACTACTATTGTGTTGAAAGATAAAAGCAAACCCGTGTATAACAGGTGTAGTCATAAAGGTGATGATCTTCATGTATTAGTGAGCAGAATCTCACTGCCTTGGGAATGTGAGTTTATAATTCAATGTCTGAGCTACTGACACTTCCAAAGAAGATTGATTTCTTTCCGATTCTATCTAAAACAACCAGAAAAGGAGAAAGTGAAAATAAGAGCAGATTAGTTAACATTTTACCCTGAACATAAATCTCTGAAGAATGTAAAGAGCATCCACAAGATCTCCTACAATAAGGCATGACATTTTTTCTTGTTGTAATGTATTTCACAAGGAACGAAAGCAATCAACATGGTTATCTGCAAAAGCTCAGGAAATCTAATCATTAACTGAACTGCTTAGGAAATGGTCCATATTAAGTGGTTCAATTCACAAGTAACCTAGGGATGACAACAAGGCAGCAAGTGATGGGGGGATTGGGTAGTCAAATCAGGAGAAAAATTATCAATGGCACTTAATGGAGCTAAATTTATACAATCACGATTCCTTAGCAAATGGACCTTAAATGCAATAGCACCTGCATGTTAAAATGTTATGAGAAACCTCATGAATAGTATTCTCACTGTCTACATGTCTAGCTGCAATGTCTATTTAGTTTTACATTCCAGCTGTGACTTTCTATGGCAACAGAAAACTCACCGTAACAAGTGTCAGTGGAATTGGGACTCTGAAATTTCTTGAACACTTTGAAAATTTTGTTCGCTGAATGTTAGAGGTCATTCCAAAAGGGATGTAAAAATATTGTCTGGTTAAGTTATGGACTGGTTTTGGCTGGGATAGAGTTAATTTCCTTCATAGTAACTTGTATGGTACTATGTTTTGGATTTGTGATTAAAACATTGTTGGTAACACAGGAATGTTTTATTTATTGCTGAACAGGACTTGCACAGTGTCAATAACATCTCTGTTTTTCATACTGCTCACCCGAGCGAGTAGGTTGGCAGTACACAAGAAGTTGGGAGGGGACACAGCTGAAACAGCTGACTCCAACCAACCAAAGGGATATCCCATACCATATGAAGTCATGTTCAGCAATAAGAGCTCAGGGCAAGGAGATGTTCAGAGTTGTAGTGTTTGTCTTCCCAAGTAACTGTTACCCATGCTTTCCAGGAAAGTGGTTACGAAGTAGTGAATTAATTCCTTATTTTCCTTTGCCTGTGTGCACAGCTTTGCTTCACTTATTAAACATTTATTATTGCTTTTTTGCATTATCTCAACCCATGGGTTTTCTCACTTTTGCCCTTTGAATTCACTTCCTCATCCCACTGAGGGGAATGAGTGAACAGCTGTGTGGAGCTTAGCTGCCTGCCAGGGTTAACTCACAACAATGCCATAACACCCTATAAAATAGGCACTTATTCTAGCAATTCTGTTTATATAAAGCAACCAGGCAGACTATATTGTTGATACATGATTGTCAAAGCATTGCAGAAAACCTCAGAGCTTTCCAAATCTTTACAAGAGCTATTTCGTAAGAGCTGGGTGCAAGGGAGTAACCAATTCCCCAAAACTAGCTTTAGAAAGACATTTGGCTTTCACTTCACCAATGGTAAAACCTGGTTTCCTGCTTGAGGTAGAATCAAGTATTTCCATGTAAGCATTGAAAATAAGTTATAAAGTAAATTTATTTGAGACTTCAAATGTTATTCTTTGAGCAGAATGCCCCACATCACTTCTGATCCTCAAGGTCAAAACTGTGTCATTTATGGGGATTCAAGACAATGGAATCATTGTGCTTTCACTGAGACTTGGCCAGATTAGACATGTTTAGTCTCTCACAAAAATACATACACATTTTCAACATTATTTCAGCCCTAAATTCTGTTTAACTTGCATAACACTACTTCTTATACAGTTTATAATGAAGATGAGAAAAGAAAAATGAAGGGAAAGAGAAGAAAAGAAAGAAAGAAAGAAAGAAAGAAAGAAAGAGAGAGAGAGAGAAAGAAAGAAAGAAAGAAAGAGAGAAAGAAAGAAAGAAAGTAAGAAAGAAAGAAAGAAAGAAAGAAAGAAAAGAAAAGAAAGAAAGAAAGAAAGAAATCCCAAACCCCACAAGTACAAATGATCAAATGGTGCTTTTAGTATTTTTATTCTCTCTCTGTCCCAAAAGTTCTGATGCTAGGGGTTTTTATAACAAAATAAAATTGTTTGCTCCAAAATAGATCCTTTTTGTCAAGTCTTTTGAAGTCTGAAGAAAGACACTGATGTAAATGAAAGCTGAGGAAATTCAATTATATTTAAGACTATTCACAGCAGAAAATATTACTAATCTTATTTATTTTTTTCTATATATATGGTGACAACTTAATTTAATTACTACATATAAATTAGGTATCTCTATTTCCTTTCTTGGGGGATTTTTTCAATAACTTTAAATGGTCAGAAAAAATGAAAACATTCTATTACAGTATGATTTTAGTGCACAAATTATTCACATGCAAAATGAATAGTTTAGGAAATGTCTAATTAGCTGAATACCTAAAATATGAACCAGTTAACGGTCCAGAACATGTTTAATTGTCTATTTCAGATTAAAGACAATTACAATGCCAATTAGTTATGGATAATTTAACAATGGTTGTTACCATATGTAACATTTCAAATTAGATGTCACAGATACAGTTATTGTGGTTCATCAGAACATTCTATTTTATATATTTATTTTTCAATGCATTGTTAAATAACTATTTTCTAAATGTTACTCTGCACTTCTCTGATTTTAATTAGAAATTTTTCTACCAAGAAAACAAGCAGGTCTTCTTCACTGATTGATTGAAATTTTTTGGAAATTTCAATCTTCAGTGATTTTGTGATATACTTTTGAAGTAAGAAATGGTAGAAAATGTCAATGCAGTCATTATGGGTATTGCTAATGGTAGAAGGAAATCCAAATGTGGCATGAAGAGAGTTCAAAAGTGAAGGCACAGGCCAGGAAAAGGAAGGGAAAAATGTATCTTGAGACATATGAAACATACGGATTGAAACAGTGAGGAAGTTATCTTTTGGCTTATTCTTACAGCGGTTTTCTGGATGTGTGGGGTTTTTGTACATAACGCTGAACCCAAGACACTGAAAAACATTGTCTAGATGTTTTACTTCCTGAATTGAGGTTTCTCATCACCTCTATTTATTTTTTGCCTCACCAAAAACACCAGCTTTGTAATTCAAAGACAATTCTTTTAAAAAAAGTAATTTTGTATTTCTTTGTTGCATAATCCTCCTGAAAGAGCTAGAACACAAAGAAAAAACAAACAAACAAACAAACAAAAAAAAAAGACAAAACATTAGGCCTTTTTGCTGAATACATCTCCGGTTTAAACACATCCAACTGAATTCCAGCAATGCTTTAACCTACAGCCCAGGGGCTCAGATAA